>JAXRKP010001306.1:127500-137500 GCA_037039925.1 Doris montereyensis | reverse complement strand
TATGTAATGATTCGTGTAGATCCAGGAAAGATCAAATAGTAGGCAAGAAGAGAATGTGTAATGATTCGTGTAGATCCAGGAAAGATCAAATAGTAGGCAAGAAGAGAATGTGTAATGATTCGTGTAGATCCAGGAAAGATCAAATAGTAGACAAAAAGAGAATATGTAATGATTCGAGTAGATCGAGGAAAGATCAAATAGTAGGCAAAAAGAGAATATGTAATGATTCGTGTAGATCAAGGAAAGATCAAATAGTAGACAAAAAGAGAATATGTAATGATTCGTGTAGATCAAGGAAAGATCAAATAGTACGCAAAAAGAGAACATTTAATGATTCGAGTAGATCAAGGAAAGATCAAATAGGAGGCAAAAAGAGAACATTTAATGATTCGCGTAGATCAAAGAAAGATCAAATCCTAGACAAGAAGAGAATATTATTATGTGATGGTTCGAATAAATCCAGGAAAGATCAAATCCTAGGCAAGAAGAGAATATGTAATGGATCGAATAGATCCAGGAAAGATCAAATCCTAGGCAAGAAGGGAAAAGAGTGGATCTGAAAAGACCCAGTAAAGATCAAGCTTTAGGTAAGAAGAGAATATGTGTGTCCAAGAAAGATCGATTCCTAAGCAAGAAGTGAATAATTATGTTGATTTGAGTAGGTCCAGAAAAAATATAAATATGAAGAGAATAGGGGTGGTTTCGAGTAGGTCAAGGAAAGATCAAGTTCTAGACAAGAGAATATTTTGGCCCCCGCTCAGTTGAACAACGCTACTCACTTGCTCGTTTCAAAGATTTCCAGCCCAAAAGCGTTCCCCAAGTGAACACACGCCAGACATTTCCAAATTGAACACATATCAGAACGTTCCACAAATGAACACACGTCAGAAAGTTCCTCAAAAGAACACATGTCAGAAAGCTCCACAAATGAACACATGTCAGAACGTTCCACAAATGAACACATGTCAGAACGTTCTACAAATGAACAAGATGAACCAGAACGTTCCACAAAAAGAACACATGTCAGAACGTTCCACAAATGAACGTCAGAACGTTCTACAAATGAACACATGTCAGAACGTTCTACAAATGAACACATGTCAGAACGTTCTACAAATGAACACATATCACAACGTTCTACAAATGAACACATATCACAACGTTCCACAAATGAACACATATCACAACGTTCCACAAATGAACACATATCACAACGTTCTACAAATGAACACATATCACAACGTTCTGCAAATGAACACATATCACAACGTTCTACAAATGAACACATATCACAACGTTCTACAAATGAACACATATCACAACGTTCTACAAATGAACACATATCACAACGTTCCACAAATGAACACATATCACAACGTTCTACAAATGAACACATATCACAACGTTCTACAAATGAACACGCGTCAGGAACGTTCCACAAATGAACACACGTCAGAACGTTCTACAAATGAACACACGTCAGAACGTTCTACAAATGAACACATATCAGAACGTTCTACAAATGAACACATGTCACAACGTTCCACAAATGAACACATATCATAACGTTCCACAAATGAACATGCGTCAGAACGTTCTACAAATGAACACGCGTCAGAACGTTCCACAAATGAACACATATCAGAACGTTCTACAAATGAACACATATCAGAACGTTCTACAAATGAACACATATCACAACGTTCCCAAATGAACACATATCAGAACGTTCCACAAATGAACACATATCAGAACGTTCCACAAATGAACACACGTCAGAACGTTCTGAAACAACATGAACACATGTCAGAACGTTCCACAAATGAACACATGTCAGAACGTTCCCAAATGAACACATGTCAGAACGTTCTACAAATGAAAACATGTCAGAACGTTCCACAAGTGAATACACGTCAGAACGTTCTGCGAACACGCGTCAGAACGTTCCCCAAGTGAACACACGTCAGAACGTTCCACAATTGAACACACGTCAGAACGTTTCCACAATTGAACACGCGTCAGAACGTTTCCAAATGAACATGCGTCAGAACGTTCCCCAAGTGAACACATGTCAGAACGTTCCCCAAGTGAACACGCGTCAGAACGTTTCAAGTGAACACGCGTCAGAACGTTCCCGCGAACACGCGTCAGAACGTTTCCCACGCGTCAGAACGTTCCCTGAACACGCGTCAGAACGTTTCCAAATGAACACGCGTCAGAACGTTCCCCGCGAACACGCGTCAGAACGTTCCACACACGCGTCAGAACGTTTCCAAGTGAACACGCGTCAGAACGTTTCCCAAATGAACACGCGTCAGAACGTTCCCCAAGTGAACACACGTCAGAACGCGTCAGAACGTTTCCCAAGCGAACACGCGTCAGAACGTTCCCCAAGTGAACACGCGTCAGAACGTTCCCTGCGAACACGCGTCAGAACGTTCCCAAGTGAACACGCATCAGAACGTTCCACAAGTGAACACACGTCAGAACGTTCCCCAAGTGAATACACGTCAGAACGTTCCCAAGTCACGAGAACGTTCCCGCGAACACGCGTCAGAACGTTCCCCAAGTGAACACGCGTCAGAACGTTCCCAAGTGAACGTCAGAACGTTCCCCAAGAACACGCGTCAGAACGTTCCCAAGTGAACACGCGTCAGAACGTTCCCCAAGTGAACACGCGTCAGAACGTTCCACGAATACAGAACGTTCCCCAAGTGAACACGCGTCAGAACGTTTCCCCAGGGCGAACACACGTCAGAACGTTCCACAAGTGAACACACGTCAGAACGTTCCCCAAGTGAACACGCGTCAGAACGTTCCCAAGTGAACATGCGTCAGAACGTTCCCCCAAGAACACGCGTCAGAACGTTCCCCAAGTTCCCCAAGAACACGCGTCACGTTCCCCAGCACATTAGAACGTTCCCAAGTGAAATATCGAAAACTTCTATCATTACCATGTACTGAGACTCTATGTTCACCTCTATGTTCACTCCAGGTGAAGATAGGTATTGTTCAACAAAGAAAAGTACCGGGATCTTGTCAGTGAATTAGTTTTATTTTCTTACTTATATTGTTCCGTGACAAAGGTGCAAAGCATTGAACGTACGTTAAAGAGTTTTCATTGTGTTCAATATACTCAAAGAACCAGCTCGTGAGGTATGGTAGGATTCGAAGACAAAGGAACACAATAGTTCGGTCATGCTCTATGTTTCATAACACACATTTATCGTCATGTTCTGATCGTGTTATAAAAATGTAACTACACATTCTCAACATCAAACAATAAATTCTCAAGCTTTTAAAACGCCCCACACTCTCATAATGATTAAAGTAAATTTAAAAAGTAAGGCTAATTTGACTTGATATGATTTAACCAACATCCACGACTAATGTGATCTTGGGGGATTTTGGTACGGTTTTTAATTTTGCCTGGACTGCCCTATAAACAGTCAAGGGATCTTTAACGTGCACAGAGTGGTGTGATATTCACACGGGACCTCCTTTTTATCGTCCGTCTCCGATGAGATTATGTGTCGACCAACCTACCTGGACCAGAGGAAAGAGGTGCAGGGGGGAGGTGTGGGGGGGGGGTTGTTTTCGCTCGAAAACAAAACTCGAGGAATTTTGTTCAACCAGCCGGGATTGGAACCTACGATTCTTTGGCTGACTGCCAAGTTTCACTCAATAAGGCTAAACATTTAACACATTAAATATAACATAAAGATAAATAAAAAAAAAAAGGGGGCGCGGGGCCTTGAGCTTATATATCAGCATGGAGACACACGAAAGCCATTCTGCCGTGTCATAGGACATTCCATTTGGCCACACCTTTTCGTAGATAACGACATCATGTAATTATAATAATATATCTAATAACAATGTTGATGATGATGATGACGAGGACGAGGAGGATGACGATCTATTTATATCTATATCTATATAATTCTGAGTTGGTCGTTCGTAATTCGCCAAAGCTCTGTTGTTTGGTCACTAAGTTATTCCAACATCGTTTTCATTTTGAGGAATATTAATTTCTACCAGAAGTGAAGTTAAATTAATGAAAATGTCACCGTTTCCCCGTCTTTGTGTAGATTTTTCGTTCCCCAAGTCGCCATTTTAAACATGTTTTACAATAATAATAAACAAAAATTGGAACAGTAGACCTACTCTTCACACATACATGTGTAGCCTCAGTCTTGAATACACGTCTTGACTCGATCTAATAATCGTGCTCGGCATTACCCTGGATGTAACATGAATTTGTAATAAACATACTTTCACACCTTCTTAATAGATGTCTGGTGTGTCTGGCTTATCGTCGCGCAACTGGCACTTGCGACATCGTGTACACATTATGCAATGTATATAACACGTGTAGCACTAATGCATGTGTAATAATTGATGTTTTGCTAACGCGGAAACCAAATTGGTATACAAAATAAGTGTTGGAATAAATTTAAATATGGGGAAAATGGTATGATAATCAATGCAAGCCCGCAAAAAATCGTACCGATTAGCAGGGAACCTCTCGGAACCTCTCCCTGTTAAGAGATGTAAAATAAGTAACAGTAGTCCGTTCCCTGGGAATTCTTCCCGATTGGCCGGGTTTCCCCATTCCCGGGTTCCCGCATAGAGAGGTTCCACTGTAGCACACACCCGTTACACGAAACAGCCACAGGCAACACATGTCACAATCAGATGCAGTCTGGTCATGAAAATATTTTCGCAGAGAATCTGTATCCGGGTCAAAATGCGCAAATGTATACGACAGCAACAACAACAAAGAGCTACACAGAAACTAAATCAAGGGGGCCATGATCGGTCGTTAATTTTATTATGTGCTGCAAGTCTTCTGTTTCACTAGATCTTGGCAAGATGAGCTACAACTGTGTAGTGCTGTTTACAGTAGTACACGTCTATTTTAGATATTATTTATATAGCGTGGTTAGTCTCATATAAATATCAGGTCATTGTGCACAGTACACATTGATACTTAACACACCAACGTTAGAGAAATCAGAGCGATTTCACCACAGGGATGTTTGCGATGAGAGCAAACTGCTGTAGGTCAGCAATTGTTTTGTCTTTTTACGCATTTTAGGCACATTTTGTTTATATAGCAACTTGGTCGGTGTATCACAGTACAAATAGTGTTACAATAAAAATAAACCAATAAATGTTATTATCTTTGGACAATAACTATTGTCTGTCTGTCTGTCTGTCTGTCTGTCTGTGTCTGTCTGTCTGTCTGTCTGTCTGTCTCTCTCTCTCTCTCTCTCTCTCTCTCTCTCTCTCTCTCTCTCTCTCTCTCTCTCTCTCTCTCTCTCTCTCTCTCACCAATCTATTCTCATTGCCACACACTGATAGTTATATAAAATAGTTTGAAAGTAAAAAACAACAAATATTGAAATATATTTTCCCCACATTTTTATTAATAATCAAAGATATAAAAACCAACAACTTGTCAACGTTGGGGTACAGTTGTTTTTGCTAGGTGAGAAGAAGAAAACTAAAAAGAAACAGAAAAAAACCGAACAAGAAGCAGAGAAAGAAAAAGAAAAAGAAGACTATGATAATGAAAAACAACAATAGAAAAAGGAGGAGGGTATTAGGAGGGTGGGGAAGAGACGGTTGAATATAATAGTATAATGTGTCATAAACACTCTTTTATAAAACGTAAGCTGCCAACGGTTTGTCACCTGAAACTAGTCAGACAGTCGAACAATTGATAGTAGATCTAGTCGATGAGTTCCTTGCCCAAAGTATATTAAGATATATAGATCTATATATTATATGTGTGTGTATGTGTGTGTGTGTGTGTGTATGATAAAGTGCATTGATGTATTATAAACACAATTTATTATGCTGCGATGTGTCCTTGTTAAACAAAAACCCCACATAATTCGTACCATATAATGTGTGAACAAAGCAAAGTAAACAAAACACATCATTGTTTAATGTGCCTCCCAGTTTGCCTGACTATTTTCTACTTTCTGTTCTTTTTTCAAGTGAAATATTTTAAAAATTAGATCCAGATCTAGATCTACCTTTTTCTTCTCATTCTGCACAAATATCCTTGCTGAAAATAGTAAAAGGAAAGCAGTTTGTTATTTGATTTTGTGTTGTTTTTTTTTTGTTTTGTGGGGTTGGTTCTTTGCTGTTTTTCCCTTCCAAACTGACATATTATGTACAGAGATCCAGATTTCATTCCCGTGACTGGGACAGATTTTATATATAAGAAATCAGCCAGAGAATCCAAAAGGCAAGTGCAATATATAACCATCTAGGAAAGGCATTTGTAGGTAAGCAAGAATTGTCAACAAAAACCAAAATGGCAGTATACAATACAGTTTATTGTCCTACTCTCCTCTATGGCAGCGAAACTTTAGATAGTAGAGAATACAGAAGAGTACAGGCAGCTGAAATGAAATATCTAAGAAGAGTAGTAGGGAAAACTAAAAGAGACAAAATCAGAAACACAACAATAAGAGATCAAATTAAAGCAGATGGCATAAAAACTAAGATAGAAACAAATCAATTGAGATGGTTTGGGCATGTAAACAGAATGAATGACAATAGAATAGCTAATCAGTATACAGAGCTAAAGCCCAAGGTAAAAGACCAAAAGGCAGACCTCGGAGAAAGTGGAAGAAGATATAAAAGAGGCATTGAAGCATAGAAATTTAACTTTCTTTCGAAGGGAACAGAAAATGCCAAGACAGGGCATCCTGGAGAAAGATCATCTCCGGTATCTGAACCCATACACCGAAAGGTAGAATGGGAACTGATAAAGAAAGAAAGAACATTCTATGCATTATTCCAGCAATAAAATGTTACAAGACCTAGATCTATCTGGGCTATATTACAGAATGTAGAGTTTTAGGATTTAAATCTACCTCTAAGGTGTATGCACATATAAATCTTCAGCTATCTTATTAATTGATATTGGCATATATTCTAATACATAAAATAATATATAAAATCTAGATCTAGATTAGCTCTATTACATTTGTGTATTGTGCGAGACGGTACTACAGGCGTACTTCAGGTCATCGAATGAGGGAAACCGGATGAAAGCTCTCTTTCTTAGCTAGATCTAGTAGTAGCCTAGATCATTAATTGAACAAAGACATATGAAAACACCTACCTGTGACTGTTCGAAGATGTGAAGTATTTTCCTTGTAAGGGTAAAATGCTCCTTGTTATGAAATTTGAACTGGAGGCACACACACAAACTGCCCCACCCAACGAAAGAACTCGATCCTAGATCTAGATCCAGTAAACAGAATAGGTCATGAAATGACTCGACAACGAAATGTGAATGCGATTGAATGCCTTGAATGAGTGGGGCCGATGAAGAAGGCTGAGGTTTGAGGCCTACTATTACAGCCCTGGTGCCGCTGTTGAAAGTTGAGGCCGGAGACTACACGACAAGAGACGCAGTCAAGCAGTACCAACAACAGCCAGCAAGCCAGTAGTTGAAGGAGGAGGGACGTCTTAAAATGAGGCTCATAGCAGACATCTTTGTTGGGTCACTTCCTTCAAAGGGGAGCGGGTAAGAGCGAGAATCCAGTGCGAATATAATATAAAAGGTGTGTGTGTGTGTGTGTGTGTTCATGTTCCATGTGTGTGTGTGTTTTATGTTCCATGTGTGTGTGTGCGTGTGTGTTTATGTTCAATTTAGTGCTGTTTCGTATATGTATGTCTTTGTAATGTTTGTGTCGGTATTGAAAATGTTCATGCGTGTGGCAGAAGAAGAAGTGAAAATCGACCCGAAAATGAAAAAGAAATCGCCGAATTCCTTAACTCATGTGAGAAATATAAATTCATACTGATCTCCCTTGCTAAAAAAAAAACAACAACAAAAAAACATCAACAACAAAGACACAAATAGTAAAAAAAACAAAATATTACTTCATCTGATTTAAAAACCTGGATCGTTTTATTTCGAAATGAAGTGCATTTATTGTATAGCATCACAAGATGTTTCAATGACTTTCATAACATTATATCTACATCCATATAGATTGGCCATTTATTTGACAACTAAAATCGGTTATCTTTCAGTTTGGAAGGAAACGCACAATGATTATTGTACCTGTTTGATTGTGGAAACCGGGGAATTATTAAACAAGCGTAGATCTATGCCCAACTGAACAAATCTGTCTGTGATGTTAGTTTGTCTGTCAAAAAAAAAATCCTAGTTCGTAACAATGTAACACTACCAGAATCTTTTAAAACCTTAGCAGCGACATAATGTTGTTTTGATTGATGTTACTCCTCCCTCTGGAGGCGCAGAGTTTTTTTCTCTGAGTAAAACATATCATCATTGTTTCGCGGTGTGTTTTTGTTAGTATTATACGACAATGAGAGACTTTCTGGATTTGTAACACTTCGGGTTTCCGAAGTCACAGCCACAGGACGTGTGTACGTCAGTGTGTCCGATTGTTCACACACAACACGGACGCGTCGGAGGGTACCTGGCAGGTCAGGCACAGCGGCGGTCACGCGTGAATGAGTCCAGGAATGTGTCCAGTTGTACGTCAGGGCGAGAGCTCCACTGGGTGTCGCTGTCTCTTTGCAGCAGTACCTCACGTCTGTCCGAATGTGAGTCGGCGTGTAAGTTCGAATTCGCGTCCGTGTCAACTTTCGGGTGTGCGTTCGCTGGTGCATCGATGGCCGCAGTGACCGTCGCTCGGACGGGACATGAAAGAGAGGTGAAGAAGTTGGACAAAGTAGCTGTAGTTGTTGTGGTCTCTGGTTCGTGTTTTCCAGAAGTGCAACGTCACGATTATCGAGTGTCTCCATTGGTTGATCTAGGAAGTCCATGTAGTAGGTAGATTCTGAACACTGAGACCGAGACACTCTCGATGTGGTCGACCAGGCGAAATCATGAAGAACAATAAGAGGCAAAGCCTGTGGGAGGGGAGATCATTTTAAAGCTTTACCCTAAGTTATTTGCGCATGCGCGAGCACGAGATTGTTAATTCTAATTGCGTTTGTTACCTCATAATGTTATTGTGCCTTAAGCTCTAGGCACAAATGTGTTTTTATTATTATTATTAATCATCAGTGGTGACATGGCATTTGTTTACTTCAAACTCTGATGTAACAATGAAAAATTGCAAACAGAAGCAAAAAATCTTGCATGATCAGTGATACACTACTCAACTCCTCCTTTGTTTTTCTGAGTGTGACTCATCTGCTCATTATTTCTGGTTGTGACTCATTGCACATACGTGCCATGTATGTTACGTCACGTAGATTCTGTTGTGGAATTCAATGTACCGTGATTGGGCCTCAGTTCGTGACTGTCATATGACATAGTTTTCTCGGCTAGTAAATACATGTAGTAGCAGTAGTAGTAGTAGTAGTAGTAGTAGTAGTAGTAGTAGTAGTAGTAGTAGTAGTAGTAGTAGTAGTAGTAGTAGTAGCACGCTTTCTGTTCATGACGAGGTGCCAACGGTCAGGTCGCGGTTTCAATCCCCCGTAGTGGCCAATTATTTATTTTCTGTTTATTCCTTGTATTTGTCTTGTCTTTGTTCCTGTGGAATTCAATGTTGTTTAAACGTCATCCCCTTCACTTTCAACTTGCCCTTGCCTCGCTCAAGTCACTCAGTCACTGTTTATTTTGTCACATGACGAGAGTGAGAGAGTGCCGAGACGAGAGGGGCGGAGAGAGAAGGAGCTTAAGCTAGCTATGAAGATCTTGAAACTATTTTTGCGTTTATGAACCAATTTGGAGTATGTCGACAGATCTAGAATACTGAATACGTATTAATTTTTAACACAGTGACTTTATTTTTATAATATTCACAAATATTTACGGAAGCCTTTGATTTTTAAAGTGGTTTATGTTGGGCCTGGACAGTCGTCAGTAATATTAGTCAGTTACGAACCCTGAGATCACCGCCATTATGGACAGGGTTACTTCAAAGAAAGAAAGAAACAAACAAAGCTATGAACAAGACAGGACTGGCCAGCCAAAGAGAAACTAAAT
>JAXRKP010001306.1:117500-120000 GCA_037039925.1 Doris montereyensis | reverse complement strand
ATCTTCCTAAACCTCTTTGTCTATTCTCAATGCATGCCTGGTTCTTCTCATGGGTCTTGAATATTATGAACGGATTGTAATTCTACATTTTAAAATCCATTACTCCAGTTGATTGGAATTTTACAATCACAAATTGAAGAAAACGCCACAGATAATTTGGTATGAAATGAATCTAACTCAGATTTGATGTCGTCACCTAAATGTCATTTGTTGTTGTTTTGTTTGTTTTCTTTGCGTTGGGGTTCGCCCATTCTATGAGTTAATCACGTGCAAGGCATGTACTGTAAAACCTTTCAATAGTTACTGTAAAACCTTTCAATAGTTACTGTAAAACATTTCAATAGCTACTGTGTAAACCTTGAATAGTTACTGTAAAAAACCCTTCTTCAATAGTTACTGTAAAACCTTTCAATAGTTAAGTCCGTAAAACATTTCAATAGCTACTGTAAACCTTGAATAGTTACTATAAAACCTTTGAATAGTTACTAAAACCTTGAATAGTTACTAAAACATTTCAATAGCTATGTAAAACCTTTGAATAGTTACTGTAAAACCTTTCAATAGTTACTGTAAAACATTTAATAGCTACTGTAAAACCTTTGAATAGTTACTGTAAAAACCTTTGAATAGTTACTGTAAAACCTTTCAATAGTTAAACTGAGCATCGCATTGTTTTTTTTTATATATTAAGCGTTAATAAGCAAACCTGGAAGCAGTTGGTTATTCATTGTGCAACAACATGTTGCATGGTTTAATGCACATGAACTCGATTGTCAAGTTTCATTCAAATTCTATTGATAGTTTCAAAGATACAGGGCCAAGTGTACGTGCATGAGTTTTAAACGGACTATAGATCAGTATACAATGATAAAACACAACGTAAAAGACCAAAGTGTTGACCTCGAAGAAAGTGGGACAAAGGTGTTAATGATGCATTAAAGCAAACAAATTTAATCTTTCACAATAAAAAAACAGAAAATGTGAAGACAGGGCAGTCTGAGACAGATTATTTCGGGTATCTGAATCCATACACCGGAGAATGGAAACTGATAAAGAAAGAAAGAAAGCTTATTTTTTGGCTAACCCATATTCAGTCAATCAATCGCCAGATCAACGTTTATCATGGGAAAATATCAATACTGACCTTATTTTTAGGTAGACTGTAGAATGGGACTGTAGATGAAAGAATGAGAACATTCACTTCCGCTTCACTACAACAGTCACAACGAATATATTAAAGTCAATACAACAGAAAAGAAAGAAAAATCTTTGGGTAACCCACACCGTAAGGTAGAATGGGAACTGACTTCTACAAAGAAACTACTATTACTACTACTACTACTACTACTACTACACTAAAGGAATGGGAAATGACTATTAAACTAAGAAAGGACTATCTAACTACTACTACCGAAAGGTAGAATGGGAACTGATGCTCAAAGAAAGAAAGGAACTACTAACCCATACACCGAAAGGTACTAGAATGGGAACTGATAAAGAAAGAAAGAAACTACTATTACTCATACACCGAAAAGGTAGAATGGGAACTGATAAAGAAAGAAAGAAAAGGAACCCATCTAACTACATACACTAAAGGTAGAATGGGAACTGATAAAAAAAAGAAAGACTAGGAACCCATCTATACTAGAGTAAAGAAGTATAGTTCCTTCAATGCCATTAATAATGTTACAGTGCCAGAGTTACTCTACTTCTATAGCGTGAAGAGAAACAGATGACAATTATCGCTACCTAAACATGACGCTAGTACAACTCACGGGTTTTACTACTACAACAGATGCTGACACCCCACTGCACTGGGTCCTTTAGGAAATACTTGTTACTACATTTTTTCTCAGGGAACATAGCTCCATCACTACGTTGCCAAGATTGGAACCTGGCACTCTGACCTCTAACCCAACACTCTAACCATTGGGTTATCATCGCCGTGACTGTTCCCATGCTTCCACGTCTGTGATAATGGACAGCTATGCCAACTACCATTTTCGGAACGAAATCACCAGCAAAATCAATGAATATATTATATCACCACTACCATTATATTATATATACTATATATACTAGATATAATATATATATTATATATTATATTACTATACTACCACTATAATTACCATATATACCACAATTAGCCTTACTCACTACCATCACCAATACTGAACACTACTACTATTACTACTACTACTACTACTACTACTACTACTACTACTACTACTCACTCACTACTAATTATTTCATATATCATATTTACAACGACATTTTGTATCACATAATATTACTATCATTATTGTTATTATATTTATGTTTTACATCGTTTTATAACAAAACGAATGACAATCAACTTCGATGAATGAAGCGATTACTACCACTACTTCTACAGTACTGAGCAGTTAAACTATTATTTTAAGCCTCCTCCCTCTCCCCCTTTTTTCCACCCCCACCCCCACCATTGCAATGACATTGTACATGCCACTAATACTAA
>JAXRKP010001306.1:100000-112500 GCA_037039925.1 Doris montereyensis | reverse complement strand
ATTCATCCATGAAAAAATATCCTACTTCTACTAAGAAGCCATTCAACTGGAACCACTTGTAAAGTCTTTCACTACGCAGGGCAATGCACCGAAAAGTTATTAGGCCTACTGAAATGATATCCAGAAGCCGTTGGGAAAGAAAAAAAACAATAACATCAATGAACAACATCAATGACATCAGTGTCATCAATGACATCAATAACAGTACGCAAAATTACTTTTAAAAACCGTCACTTTTAATTGCTTTATCATAAACGACATTAAATCTATTGTTCTATCATTAACACACTTTTGGATCTAGATTTGTCTTTATGGAACTAGATCTAGATTTATGTCTATGGCCCTATGAGTATAGTCTATGGCGTATGACTGTAATATATGTCTATGACCTACGTCTAGTGCATATGTCTATGGTCTCTCTCTCTCTCTCGCCCTCTCTCTCTATACATATATTTATCTATCTGTTGTGGCGGTAGAGAGAACGAATACTTTGCTCCCTCCCTCTCGCTTTCTCTCTCTCTCTCTGTCCCTCCTTCCCTCTCTCTCTGCTTCTCTCTCTCTCTCTCCCCCTCCCTCTCTCTCTATATATATATATTTATATATATATATATATATATATAAATATATATTTTTATCTATCTATCTGTTGTGGCGGGAGAAAGAACGAATATTTTGCTCTCTCCCCTTACCCAATCCAACCTTATCCAGTGATCTCAGTTCTGAGTGTGAATTAAGAAAGGAAATAACGATAAAAAAAATGAAAGACAAGCAAGAATGAAAGGAAAGAAGAAGGACCTACAGTAGCATCTACCACCAACCACCCACAGTGAATTGGAAAAAACAAAACACAAGAAAATTGAACGAAAGAACTAGGACTACAATGGCCTCACATCAAAGAGAGCTGGCCTCACATCAGAAGAAATGGCAAATACTGACATTAAATACATTAAACAAGCAAACAAATTAATAAGTTACAAATACATTAATCAAGCAAACAAATAAGTTACAAATACATTAAACAAGCAAACAAATAAGTTACAAATACATTGACAAGTAAACAAATAAGTTACAAATACATTGAACAAGCAAACAAATAAGTTACAAATACATTAAACAAGCAAACAAATAAGTTAAATACATTAGACAAGTAAACAAATAAGTTACAAATACATTAAACAAGCAAACAAATAAGTTACAAATACATTGGACAAGTAAACAACAAGTTACAAATACATTGAACAAGCAAACAAATAAGTTACAAATACATTAAACAAGCAAACAAATAAGTTACAAATACATTGGACAAGTAAACAAATAAGTTACAAATACATTGGACAAGTAAACAAATAAGTTACAAATACATTGGACAAGTAAACAAATAAGTTACAAATACATTAAACAAGCAAACAAATAAGTTACAAATACATTAAACAAGCAAACAAATAAGTTACAAGCAAACAAATAAGTTACAAGCAAACAAATAAGTTACAAGCAAACAAATACGTTACAAGCAAACAAATAAATTACAAATGCATTAAACAAGCAAACAAATAAGTTACAAATACATTAAACAAGCAAACAAATAGGTTACAAATGCATTGGACAAGTAAACGAAACAACAAAAAAATACATAAAAAACCTATGTTTTACACTTGCATTTATTTCCATCACATCTTGCTGTTGTCATATGGTAATAATATATCAATTACATCCATAGATTAGATAGAGAAGATTTTATTTAAAAACATACTGAAGGAAAACAAATCTAGAAAAGTAAAGAAAACAAAATAGCAAAATGTTTTACAATCCATTTGAAGTTGGTCTTTGAAGTTGGTCTTTGAAGTAGCGCAATTTCAGGGAAACGGGGCTAGGGGTGGCACTATATAAGTATCAGAGATGAAATAAAGGCAAAAATTGGATTTGCGGGGGTTTTCACATTTACCGGTATGAGATATCATCTGAACTGTGTATCGACTATTGAGACACGTTGCCATTTGACATGATCTGCGTGCTGACTAAACAAGACACATTGCTACTACCAATGGAAACTATCACATGATCTGCGTGTTGACTAGCAGTGTAGCAGCAGTAAGACATTTTTTCTTTTCTTTCTCCTTTTGACGTCAGTGAAATCAAAGTAAGTTCTTACACTAGGTCTTAATACTGTTGAGATAAAAATAATTTTGGGTTACAAAGCTGCCCACATTTCTTTGTTTGTTTGCAACCAGTCACAAGATTTGGGTACACAAAAATGTTTCATATCAAGAAACCTTGAATTTCCCATGTACCGGTATTTATATATATATTTATTTATATATATAGATAGATATATAAAAAAATAAATACAGTGTATAAAAGATGTTTTAAGTTGTCCTTTTTCTCTCTCACCTTCTATGCAGTACATTGGAAACAAAACAAAATCGGATGATTAAAAATGAAGGAGAAAAGGGGAGGATGCAGATTTGTAAGACAAGGTCAGAAAAAAAAACAATAACAGAAAACTATATATAGTATGTCATTCTGTCAGAGTAAATATATTGTAGTGTCAATGTAAATCTGCTGTGACAGTGTATATATACTGTATACACTAAGTATATATAGAAACATATATATATAAAATAAAAAATATATATATATATATATATCATATACTTATAAAAGTCAAGATTTCAGGGGCTCCATGGATATGACTGATAGCTAAGAGTAAATTCTTCCATTAAAAATATCGTCAAGCTGGTCAGAACGATGGTCACTCGATTATGATAAGCAGCTACTGCCTGCCACAGCCAGAAGGAAAACCCAGACGCATCATTTCCTCTCAATTTTGTCTTGTATTTCCACAAACACACACACACAAAATTATTCATTTCTATGTACACAAAGAATGGCTGATTGTTTAAGGATAATAATGATCCCGACAACAATAACAATAACAATAATAATAATGTGATGATGACAGTGGTGATGAGATAGCAATGATAATAATAACAATTATAATGTCATCAAAATAAAACATGTGTATACTTGACACCTGCAATGCTTTATGACATATTGAGAAACACAACACATGCCTGCAATTCTCCTGATAATTATTCTCCGCATTCACCTAACTCGCATGAGTGAGTTTATCCCCCTCCCCCCTTTATTAAGAAAAAATTTACCCCAGTGTCAACCATATGCAGTGATCTCATGGTGAATTAAGAGCAAACATCAAGATAAAAGAGAAGTCAAAGTGAAAGAGTGAAAGGAAAGAAGTAGAACCTACCACCCCCAAAGAATATTCCATGGAAAGAAACATAACACAAGATACTTCAAGTCTGAGAATATACGGCATGAAATAAATAGGATGGTAGGATGCATCAGTGTACATAATGATGAGGCAATGCTTTCATGAGATGGCGTTCTCTTTGTGGCCCACGGCCCGTCTGTCCGTCCGTTCGTTCGTTCATGTTTGCCCTTAAGAAGCCGAGCGTGCTTGTGGTAGACGCCCCCATTGCCCACCACTTCCTTTGAGATGGTCGCCAGTCTTTCAAAGTTCTTGTTCGCCTTGGCATCAGTTGTCTGCTGAAGGTTGTTTCTGATTCGTTCAGTCGCCTGAAATTGAATGGGATTTTTACAAAATAAAAAATATTGATGTGGTCTCATTTTATCGATATCCACAACTACGGTGATCTTGCGGGTTTTGATAGGATGATGAGATTTTCAATTTGACTCAGACTTCCATGGGGGACTTTGAGTGAAAGATCGACAATATTATCATAAAAAACAACAACCCACGCTCTACGCAAGGCATGATCCTTATGAAGTGTTACTATAATTAGTATAATCATGTGGACATCTAGGCACAGGTGGACCTCATTTTCACACCCTTATGAACTGGGAATCTCCAAGGGTCAGGGGGTAAATTACAGAGAAACGAAAACGACATCAACTGAACTCATTTCTAACTGAGTTGCCTCCACAGCCACGCCCCTCCCACCTGGGCCACCGCCTCTTCCCGCTTATCAAAATTGGGGATCCTTCACACAAATGGGCATCTTTTTCTGATTTGAGTCGACTTGTTGTGAAATTTGGAAATGTAGTAGACAGGCGTTTGTTTTGTTGACACCTTTCTTCCTTTCTCAGCATTGGAAAGGAAGTGACTAAAAGAGTCACTTGAGTGAATTCTTGCTCCCAAAAAGACTTCTATCGGCTCAGTCTTAGAAGACGTTTCAATGAACCTTAGTTCTAACATTAGCTGACGTTGAATGCTGGTCTAGATCTAAATCCAAAGCTCTTTGTCCCAATCCCCTCCTCTTTCGCTATTGTAGTCGTGTTTGACTCAGTTCTATGAATTTTTCATTATCATCATTGATAAAATTAGAATCACTCTCAAAATCCACACAAATTTCTTCCAAGACTGCATGACATAATGATCGATACTGATATAAATCTTTTCAGGGGCATCACAATTCGCATAAAGTGACATGCAAATTCACGTCAAATGCAGAACGTTGTTCACCAAAGGGTCGAACGGAAGTAGATACTATAGATACCAATGACTAATACAGAAAAGGTTGGCCTGTACTTGGACAATTCTCGTAGTCTGTCGGGAATGGATGATACGATAATTCTTACAGACCACCGGTTATGAGTTAAACAGTATTCACTGTACATTGTGTGTATATATATATCTGAACATTCAAAGACACGTTCCATTGGCCAGTTTTTTATAGTGATAAATCCACAAGGCCAGCATTCTGCTAAGTCACACAAATTTAAATACTTGCCTCGTCACACCACACCTCTACGATCATCTTCTAGTGATTGGCCGTCGCTGACTTTTGGTTGAGACTCCGGATGCCTTGACAAGGCAGCTGCACTTCCGTAGATGTCAATGGCTGCGTCTGCCAGGCGCTTCAACACAAACTGTTGATCTGTGAACGTCAAATGAAGAGATTCAAATAAAAAAATAGGCACATTGTCCTTGAGGAGATTAAAACCACAAAGCTTCCAATCTTAAGTAGGCACATTATCCTTGAGGAGATTAAAACCACAAAGCTTCCAACTTTTCAAATTGAAAAACGAAACTCTGACCATGAAAACTAATTCTACTTGCAGCCGCGATACGAGTGATATTCAAGAAAATATGGATAATTTCACTTGAATCAATACGCTTGAAGGTAAATTTAAAAATTTGACCGAGACAGTAGTTTGGCATACTCAGAAAGGTGTGTCTCGACTTTCATCCTAATCTCTTCTAGTCTCTGCCGTTGACTTACAGTTTCTTTAAACAAAAATGACAGGACTTTTCAAGGTATATACAGACTTAAGTACTGAAACCTAAAAAGAGACAAACTCAATACATTTTTCATTACTGATTGCTAGCTATAATACCAGGGGGAAAAACAAGTCAAGTTTGCATACAAGTCAATGTTAGGTGTTTAAGCATGTCTTAGATGCATTATAAAACAACAAATGTTTCAACTACAACTGACACCACAATGAAACTATTGACTATCATTGACATCAATGAATTCAACACTAATGTGACGACATCTCAGATAACGGTAGCTTTTCACTGTTTTCTAATGACCCGATATAGTTTGGAATTCCACGACACGAGATTTCAATGTAATGAGATTGAGCATGCTGTACTTCCCAAATGACATACCTCTTCTCTCCAAACCCCCCCCCCTCACCCCACTCTCCAATGTTTCCAAACCATTCAACTGCCTGCTGGTGGTATTTCATTGAACCTTTAACTCAGATTGAAAAAGTGAAGTTCTTTCCTAGGCCGCTATGACCCATAGAGCCAGAGCATATCCCGGTTTCAACATAGTGTGAATGTGAAGCGGAACAGGTGACAATAATCCCCTCCTGGAAAGGCCGCTAGTCTGACGAGGTTTTTAGTCCCAAGCTAGTGCTTGTACCCATTCCCACCTGGGTTGAGTGGTGAGTGGGGAAATGCATGTTAAGGGTGATTCTAAGAAAACACAACAGCCGACCTGGGGCTGCCAAGATTTGGAAGCGGGATTGTGATTCGCAGTCGCGCAGCCTGAGCACTTGGCCACCGACGCCACATTTACTTGGATTAAAGAGAAGGAAAAAACATGTATGAGCAACTACTTACGAATGATATTCTTGTTGTACTTTATGAGCAAGCTTTCCACAGTGCCTCCAAATGCATCAATGTTTTTGCTTATCTAAACAAGAGAGGGAGAGAGAGAAAAAAAAAAAAACAGAATTATGCATCAATGCTTTTAAGCTTGTCCCAAACAAGAGAGGGAGAAAAAAAGAAAAAAAAGAAAAGCAAAATTACTCTGACTTCATTCATAAAACGTCCACATGATACAAGATGAGATACAACTCTTAAAGCCATTAAAAAAAAAAAATTGCTGATAATTTGATTAACGAAACATCGCTGGCATTTCGAGATTCCTTGAAGTTCTTACATAACCATCATTATGCCCCACTCATCGAATGGGATGGTTGCAAAACAAATACATCCCTGCGATACAATGCAATCTTAACTACGGTATAGTCAATTTCCTTCATGTCCGCCTATGGCTCATAGAGCAATAAACTATCCCCATTTCCGTAGCATGCAGATGAACAAGTGATCTCACATCACCTTCAGGACAACAGATTGCTGGTCTGTCGCATGTTAGGCAGACAACGTATAGCATGTTACTAGATGACAGGTTGCTGGTCTGTCGCATGTTAGGCAGACAATGCATAGCATGTTACTAGATGACAGGTTGCTGGTCTGTCGTGATGTTAGGCAGACAAGGTATAGCATGTTACTAGATGACAGGTTGCTGGTCTGTCGCATATTAGGCAGACAACGATATAGCATGTTACTAGATGACAGGTTGCTGGTCTGTCGCATGTCAGGCAGACAACGTATATAGCATGTTACTAGATGACAGGCTGCTGGTCTGTCGCATGTCAGGCAGACAACGTATAGCATGTTACTAGATGACAGGTTGCTGGTCTGTCGCATGTTAGGCAGACAAGGTATAGCATGTTACTAGATGACAGATTGCTGGTCTGTCGCATGTTAGGCAGACAACGTATAGCATGTTACTAGATGACAGGTTGCTGGTCTGTCGCATGTCAGGCAGACAACGATAGCATGTTACTAGATGACAGGTTGCTGGTCTGTCGCATGTCAGGCAGACAACGTATAGCATGTTACTAGATGACAGGCTGCTGGTCTGTCGCATGTCAGGCAGACAACGTATAGCATGTTACTAGATGACAGGTTGCTGGTCTGTCGCATGTTAGGCAGACAACGTATAGCATGTTACTAGATGACAGGTTGCTGGTCTGTCGCATGTCAGGCAGACAACGTATAGCATGTTACTAGATGACAGGCTGCTGGTCTGTCGCATGTCAGGCAGACAACGTATAGTATGTTACTAGATGACAGGTTGCTGGTCTGTCGCATGTTAGGCAGACAACGATAGCATGTAACTAGATGACAGGTTGCTGGTCTGTCGCATGTCAGGCAGACAACGTATAGCATGTTACTAGATGACAGGCTGCTGGTCTGTCGCATGTTAGGCAGACAACGTATAGCATGTTACTAGATGACAGGCTGCTGGTCTGTCGCATGTTAGGCAGCCAACGATAGCATGTAACTAGATGCTAGAGAAAAAAAGACTAGTGCCTGAAACGAAAAGCTTGATGTCAAACACCCGCAGGCTACAAAGGGGACACATAGCAAACGCTAAGTGCTAGATCTAGTTCTGCTGACAACATGGCGGATTCTTACCATCATCTAGAAAATTATTATCGCTACCATCACCAGCATCATTTTCATCACCCTTCTTGTGCAATATTATTGTCAATTGCAATGATTACAAAGTTACATACATGTAATAGAAAAGAAAATTGTTAATTTCTATTGTATGTTATGTTATACATATTTAATCATGTAATACTTAAATGTGCCTAAGATGTTTATGCATGGAGAATAATTTAAGTGTAGTAAAAAAGTGTATTGTATTTCATACTGCATTGAAGGTGTTAAAACAATGTGCCACTTCTTGGACAATAAAGTTGCATCTTATCTTATCTTATTCATTACGTTAAGCATTTTTGTTTGTGGGACAGCCTGTTACCGTACCCAAACTTATGATTGCAAAACACATCAAATGAGGAGTACAGTGCTCATCATGACAATGATAAGAAAAGACGAATCAACGATTTTTTTCATCAACTTACAATTACCCTGGTAGATTTCATTTTCACACATGTTCAAGTATATTCTCAACACATTCAAGTATATTCTCAACACATCCAAGTATATTCTCAACACATTCAAATACATTCTCAATACATTCAAGTACATTCTCAACACATTCAACACATTCAAGTATATTCTCAACACATTCAAGTTTATTCTCAACACATTCAAGTACATTCTCAACACATTCAATATATTTTCAACACATCCAAATATATTCTCAACACATTCAAGTATATTCTCAACACATTCAAGTACATTCTCAACACATTCAAGTATATTATTCTCAACACATCCAAGTATATTCTCAACATATTTAAGTACATTCTCAACACATTCAAGTATATTCTCAACACATTCAATGTATTCTCAACACATTCAAATATATCCTCAACACATCCAAGTACATTCTCAACACATTCAAGTATATTCTCAACACATTCAAGTACATTCTCAATACATTCAAGTACATTCTCAACACATTCAAGTACATTCTCAAAACATTCAAGCATATTCAACACATTCCAGTATATTCTCAACACATTCAAGTACATTCTCAAAACATTCAAGTATATTCTCAACACATTCAAAGTATCTTCTCAACACATTCAAGTACATTCTCAACACATTCAAGTACATTCTCAACATATTCAAGTATATTCTCAACACATTCAAGTATATTCTCAACACATCCAAGTATACTCAACATTCAACACATTCAAGTATATTCTCAACACATTCAAGTATATTCTCAACACATCCAAGTGTATATTCTCAACACATTTAAGTATATTCTCAATACATCCAAGTGTATTCTCAACACATTCAAGTATATTCTCAACACATTTAAATAAATTCTCAACACATTCAAATATATTCTCAACACATTCAAGTATATTTTCAAAAACATTCAAATAAATTCTCAACACATTCAAGTACATTCTCAACACATTCAAGTGTATTCTCAACACATTCAAGTATATTCTCAACACATTCAAGTACATTCTCCAACACATTCAAATTTCTCAACACATTCCAGTATATTCTAAGAAAAGCACAACCCAATATGACTCTGCAAACAATACCTACACACAACACAGCAAGTGGTTTCAAGCGCCTAAAGAAATTAAATCTTGACACTTCAAAATCTACAAGTGATGTCTCACTCCCAAGCACAACCGTGACACGCGTTATCTGTGTTTATCAACATGACTTTGTGTAGAATGTTACAAGCGCTTGTCTCTAGTGATAGCTTTTTCTAGCGTCTAGCATTCTCTACGTTTTCTTCTTTATATTCCCAAACTGATGCTTTTCCTCAAGGAACATGAAATGAGATGTTACTGTTACATCAAAGGATAGGAGGTCATGTAATCTCAATGTTACACTGAAAAGACAGTCCTGTATCAGTCCTACATGTTACTGTTACACAGAAAGGTTAGGCATGTCATGAAATCTCGATGTTACACCGAAAAGACAGTCATGAAATCTCGATGTTATGTTACACCGAAAATAGCTAGTCAAAAGACAGTCATGTATGTCCTGTATGTGTTACACGCATGCATGGGCATGTCATGAAATCTCGATAAAATCTCGATGTTACACCGAAAAGACAGTCATGTATGTTACTGTTACACTCTATGCATGGGCATGTCATGAAATCTCAATGTTACACTGAAAAGACAGTCCTGTATGTTACTGTTACACTCTCTATGCATGGGCATGTCATGAAATCTCAATGTTACACTGAAAAGACAGTGCTGTATGTTACTGTTACACTCCATGCATGGGCATGTCATGAAATCTCGATGTTACACTCCAAGCAATGTCATGAAATCTCAATGTTACACTGAAAAGACAGTCCTGTATGTTACTGTTACACTCCATGCATGGGCATGTCATGAAATCTCAATGTTACACCGAAAAGGACAGGTGTCGTGTCATTACCTGTTCAGCAGCTGCGGCCAGATCTGGGTGGACGTGTTGAGACACAGCGAAACATTTCGGTTTGCATGCCTACAAGCCTGCACAAAATAGAAAAATTAAAAACAAAACAAAAATACAATAAAATCTTTACTTTACAAAAATAACCCATGACCATTGCAAATTTAAAAAAATGAAAGATAATAAGCAAAAGGAAAAAAGAATAAGAGTAACAAAAACTATGTCATACTCAAATTCAGCCATAAATAATAGACAAATGTCACACTCCAATTCAGCCATAAATAATAGACAAATGTCTCACTCGAATTCAGTCAATTTAGCCATGAAATAGTGAAATAGACATATCTCACACCCAAATTCAGTCATGAAATAGACATATCTCACACCCAAAGTCAGTCATGAATGAGACATATCTCACGCCCAAATTCAGTCATGAAATAGACATATGTCACTCAAATTCAGCTATGAAATAGAAAGATGTCACTCAAATTCAGCTATGAAATAGACATATGTCACTCAAATTCAGCTATGCAATAGACATATGTCACTCAAATTCAGTCATGAAATACACATATGTCACTCAAATTCAGCTATGAAATAGACATATGTTACTCAAATTCGGCTATGCAATAGACATATGTCACTCAAATTCAGCTATGAAATAGACATAAAATCACACCCAAAATTTAAAGTTTACAAAAATCACTAAATATTCTTTAAAAAGACATAAATAACACCTTTTACTCCAGGTGCGGAAAAAGTGTCAAAAACAAAACAGTCAAATCCTTAAACGACTGAACTAAAACTACTCCGATTGCGGGAAAAATTGACCGAAAAACAAAACAGTCAAATTACCTTAACTGATGGAACGATTACCGTCTGAAACGAAACAAGTGACCGTTACTGCCATGATTAACTCTGATGACAATGTTATTTTTTAATAAAATACATTTTTTTAAGCATTGGAATAAATTAAATATGCGTTATGTGATCTTATAGCTTAGATTGGCATGTAGCAAGTAAAGTTCCTTCAAGGCCCTTAAGGGAGCTTATCCCAGTTATAGAGCTGGAGCTTATCCCAGTTTCTATAGCGTGAAGCGGAACAGGTGACAATAATGACCTCCTGGCCAGGACATTAATCTGGCGCAGGTTTTTATTCCCAAGCTAGTGCTTGTGCCCATTTGCACCTGGGTGGAGTGGGGAAAACGCATGTTGTGTGTCTTCCCAGGAACACACTGTTGGACCTAGTCCCAGACAGTCTGGCTGTGCCTAACCACCTGGCCACCAGCGCCACGGCATACAGCACGGTGGAGTGTAGATGCTACTCATGTGTCATTTTTCATGATCTCTCTCACCTGAATCTTGGTTCAATAAAACTCAACCTGATCTTTGATTCATTGAATCCCTTTCGCTGCCATGTGACGTGTCGTCTTGCAATAGATTTGTTAAAAGGGGTCTAAGGGACATAACTGCATAAAACACTTGGTTAATGTTTGAATAACATCCTTTCACAGTCACTGCTATGTTTTGTCTCCTGGGCATTGAAGGTGAAAGTAACATTAACTCTGCTAATAAAAATTGGACTAGAAAGCAAGGCATGTAATCATTGATGAAACAACCAATAACCAGTGTAGACAAAATATGTCACCTTTTGGCTCTCTTTTGCGCCAGCCCCACCAGAACACCAAAGTTGGCAGCGGGGTTTGCTATGGCTTTTTGCAGTTCTCTGAGAGCACCGCCTGCACTGGAGAGAATAAATAAAAAAGCATACAAAGTTAATGGGTTGGTTTTTTGTTTGTTCATTTCTTCAGTTGTTATTTTTTTAATCTTCATCAAACAGAAAGGAAAATGTCATTATAATGCTTGCCCAAACTTGATAAGACACAGAAAGATATCCGCCAAAATGCAACCATTGGTAATTCTATGTCAAAACTTTCCCCGCCATGAGCCCATCAATTGCACGGGCCAATTTGTGTATGCTATATGCCACATGCCCCTAGAATTTACGGGGCTTATGACACGACATGTTTCAATAGGCTTGTTGACTGTTGTAAGGGACATAATTGCATAAAACACTTGAATATTGTTTGAATAACATCCCTTTAGCAGGTAAACTGTCAATTCCTCCCTAGCACTGCTATCTTTTGTCGCCTGGGTGGCGAAGACGTTAAGCAAGACAAGTCCTCTTTGAACTTTTAGCATCCCAAACAAAGGTTATAAAGGTAGCTATAGAATCCTGATCAAAATCACTGAAACATTCGATAAAACAGGGTTCATGAAATTTTTCCCCCAGCCCGACTGACTCCTGGCTAAATTATTTACCTGC
>JAXRKP010001306.1:72500-95000 GCA_037039925.1 Doris montereyensis | reverse complement strand
TTCCCTCTAATTTTCTAGTCCAGGTGTGTAAAGTTTTGTTTCTTAACAAAAGGTTTTACACCAGATTAGAAAAAGATAGATATTGTTTATTTATTTTGGGCATGCTGTTGTTTTTCATTTGTGTGCAGATATTTCTTAACAGTGCGCACCTTTCCTCTCTAATGTACCTTCCCTCCCTAGTTTGTGCACTTTTCCCCTCTAATGTGTGCACCTTTCCTCTCTAGTATGTGCACCTTTCCTCTCTAGTGTGTGCATCTTTCCTCTCTAGTGTATGCACACTTCTCTCTAGTGTGTGCACCTTTCTCTCTAGTGTGGCACCTTTCCTCCCCAGTGTGTCCACCTTTCCTCTCTAATGTGTGCACCTTTCCTCCCTAGTGTGTGCACCTTTCCTCCTAGTGTGTGCATATTTCTCTCCTGTGTGTGCATCTTTCCTCTCTAATGTGTGCATCTTTCCTCCTAGTGTGTGCACCTTTCCTCCCTAGTGTGCACCTTTCCTCTAGTGGTATCTCTCTCTAATGTGCACCTTTCCTCTCTAATGTGCATCTTTCCTCTAATGTGTGCGCCTTTCCTCTCTAATGTGTGCACCTTTCCTCCCTAGTGTGCACCTTTCCTCTCCTAATGTGTGCATCTATCTCTCTAATGTGTGCACCTTTCCTCTCTAATGTGTGCATCTTTCCTCTCCTAATGTAAAATCTTTCCTCTCTCTAGTGTGTGCATCTTTCCTTTCTAATGTGCATCTTTCCTCTCTAGTGTGTGCATCTTTCCTCTGTAAAATATGTGCATCTTTCCTCTCCTAGTGTGTGCATCTTTCCTCTCTAGGTGTGCACCTTTCCTCTCTATGTGTGCATCTTTCCTCCTAATGTGTGCACCTTTCCTCTTTCTAGTGTGTGCACCTTCCCTCCCTAATGTGTGCACCTTTCTTCCCTAGTGTGTGCACCTTTCCTCCCTAGTGTGTGCACCTTCCTCTCTAATGTGTGCACCTTTCCTCCCTAGTGTATGCACCTTTCCTCCCTAGTGTGCACCTTTCCTCTCTAGTGTGTGCACATTTCCTCCCTATAGCATGTGCACCTTTCCTCTCTAGTGTGTGCAACTTTCCTCTCTAGTGTGTGCATCTTTCCTCCCTAGTGTGTGCACCTTTCCTCTCTAATGTGTGCACTTTTCCTTTCTAGTGCGTGCTAGAGGTAACATTGCCGACGCCAGATCATAAAAAAGCCATACTTAAGTTTATATTTCATTTCATTGTGTAAACCATACCAAATGCTTCAATGCGTAACATTAGTGACGGAATGACATTAAATAATATAAAAGCCCCATAGGAAAAAAGACAAAAAGACAAATATAAGGAATAGACAGAAAGAAATCTTGGCCACCATGGGGGTTGAACCCACAACCCATGTGTCGGCACCCATGCCTTGCCATGAAAACAAAGTGTGCTACCAACCAGGCTGTCTGTTCCTTGTATTTGTCTAGTCTTTGTCCCTATAGGGGTTTTAACATTATTTAATGTCATTTCCTTCACCTTCGACATGTCCCTTGGACATGCCCCTTGCCTCACTGTTTCTCTATTGCTCACCTCAGTGATATAATGCAGCATGGTCATTCGGGCAATTTTCTCCTGGATGGCTCCAAAGTCTTGAAGCTTGCTTCCAAACTGAATACGGTTGGCAGCGTGGTCGACCTGTGGGTGATTGATTACAAAACAAAATGGCAGATTTCATGTAGTTATTTTTTAAAACACACGCTTAGTTGCGTACATTTTCAAATCGTAAAACAAACGGTCAACCACACACTTAGCTGCCAACCTTTTCAAATCGTAAAACAAACGGTCAACCACACACTTAGCTGCCAACCTTTTCAAATCGTACAACAGACGGTCAACCACCACACTTAGCTGCCAACCTTTTCAAATCGTAAAACAGACGGTCAACCACACACTTAGCTGCCAACCTTTTCAAATCATGAAACAGACTCTGACAGTCCAAAACAATTCTAACCCACATGACAGCCCGTAATATTCCAGAAAATATTGGCAATTTAACTACTTGAATGAACTCAATTGAAGGAAAAAATAACAAAAAGTCTACCAATCACTGGCCTTTCTGGCAAAATGTAACTGCGGTTTTAGAACTCGGAATGAGTTGGGGTTTCTTTAAAGAGAATGCAATAAGCCCCCCTCATATGAATACTTTTAAGGTAAATACAGACTTGCAGACTCAACACCCCCCAAAAAAAAAAACTACACATATTAAATACGTTTTTTAATATATTAGTTGGCAGCTATGAAAACAATATCGAGTATTCAGTCAACTGATTCAATACAACGAATGAGTATCACATCAGTCTTTCGCTTCATTTTCCTGTTAAGCAAGAGGCAGGCTCAGATTAAATCCATATCGTCAGTGGAACTATCTACGTCCACCTGACATAATTTTTCAGGAGAAGCTTTGCTTGTTTGTTTGCTTCATTGAAATTTACCCCGTCCACCATATGTGGTGATCTCAGGTGAGTAAAGAGGTAATAGCAAGATGAAAGGTAAGTGAAAGAAAAGGAAAGAAAAAAAGGACCTACCAGCAGCCCCCACCAACCATCCGCTTCCAGCGAAGCAAAACAGCATAAACCATTGAACACTACGCTATGCTTTTGTTGGGAAGAAAAAACAGAGATATTTGTTTAGATCATGTGCGTAAAGGGACTTTTCTATTGGTTCAAGGCCTCCAACATTAATTTATGAATCCATGACAGAAGCGTGCATTTGATCATATTAAGGACAAATCTCATATCCCATCTATTGTGCACTTAGGTGTTTAGACAAGTTTCACAGACGCTATGTAGGATATTTCTCTCTGTAAAAATAAAATGAAATCACCTTTGGATAGTTACAGATAAGGCACCTAATGGTAAATCAGATTGTTTTCCATTCTATTCCCTGTATTTACCCTATCCATCATATAGCTTAGGGAATTAAAATGATAATGAATCAGATTTACAGATGATACGACAACTTTCCTTCATGAGAGGAAGTCAATTCTAAGTTAATCGAAGGAGCATATCAAGAATGAAAATAAATGAATGAAATTTCAATCCACTCCTAATGCAGTCTGGCTACCACACAAGAGGCCGGGAGCTCGATTCCCAGTCTGGGCAAATTTTCTGGTCCTCTTGTCGGCCCAGAAGTGAGATAGGTAGCTAGGTCTTTTCAGACTGAAAGTAAATGCGGCATGGAAAGCTATGGCAAACTATCACATTATGTCGTATGCCTAGAAACATTCGGACTCTACTCCTCATTACCCTACGTTCAACTCCTGAGTATGGAACTTACTTTACTTTTTACTAGTGCAGTCAAAAATTCAGGGTTCCCACTCGTTTTCCAAAAAAAGAATTCAAGAAATTTCCAAGATTTGTCCATGCAAATATCAAATTTTCAAAGACATTTCAACTCTTGTGTTATGAAATATCCTAATCCAAGCTGTAAAAAAATAGTAAAATTGGGCAAAAAAAGAATAAGAACAAAAAAAGAAAAGGAATAGAAAGGGTGAATTAAGAAGAAACAGCAGGATAAAAGACAATTAATGAAAGAGGAAAGTCAAACTTCGTTAGTCAAAGTCAAGCCCCAAAAAACCCTGCAAGATAATGAGGCAGAAGAGCGACTTACCGATTTATTGATACAGTATTTGATGGTCCCAGAGAGGCACGCCCCATGCCGAAGCGGCCATTGTTGAGGATGTTCATGGCCACTTTGAAGCCTCCCCCAACACCTGATGAATGAGAAATGAAATACACTACTGTACTATACATTTTCTAATGCAATAAAAAGCTTAGTTTGTTTGTTTCTTCGGGGTAATCCTGTCCATCGCCAGGGCGGTGATTCTAGGGCTCGTAACGGAATAATATTCATCACAACCATCTACGTAGAACATAAGCACTTAGAAAAAAACAAAAAAAACTTCTGTTTAATATTTGTACATATTATAAAAATATAGCCAATGTGTTATGAATTTATTAATGTTTAGTATTCTAGATTTGGTGACACAGTCTGATTTCCTAATGTTTAGTATTCTAGATTTGGTGACACAGTCTAATTTCCTAATGTTTAGTATTCTAGATTTGGTGACACAGTCTGATTTCCTAATGTTTAGTATTCTAGATTTGGTGACACAGTCTGATTTCCTAATGTTTAGTATTCTAGATTTGGTGACACAGTCCGATTTCCTACAAACAGACAAAAAGGTTCTCGGCAGTCTCTTAAAAGAGTTTCCAAAATGTTTCTTACGGCACAATATTTCAGTCGTAATTCAACAAGACCAGAGCACACTACTAAAACATGTTTGATAAGTAAAACTGCAATCAGTTTTCCAAGTTGTGTACGAGGCCTGAAAGCTATCCACAGCTCAATGAAGTCACAAGAAGGATACGAAATAATATGCTTTAGTGAAATTACCTCCCAGAACATTCTCCACTGGTATTTTGACGTCCTCAAAGTAAACCTCGGCGGTGTTGGACGCCTTGATGCCCATTTTCTTCTCTGGTGGACCACTGGAAAAAAAGAAGTAAAGTAAAGTAAAGTTCCATACACAGAGTTGAGCATAGGAGAATCAGGAGAAGAGGAGAATCAGGAGAAGAGGAGAATCAGGAGAAGAGAAGAATCAGGAGAAGAGGAGAATCAGGAGAAGAGAAGAATCAGGAGAAGAGGAGAATCAGGAGAAGAGAAGAATCAGGAGAAGAAGAATCAGGAGAAGAGAAGAATCAGGAGAAGAGGAGAATCAGGAGAAGAGGAGAATCAGGAGAAGAGGAGAATCAGGAGAAGAGAACGAGTCCTGATTTTTCTTGGCATTAGGCATTACGTGGTAGTTTGCCATTGCTATTGCTCTCCTTGCGGCCTTTTCTTTTGCCTAGTCTGAATAAACCTGCCTAACCATTCCGCCACTCGGGCTTGCCCGGACTGGGAATCGAACTCGGCCCCGAGCAGTAGTCAAGATGCCATACCGACTGAGCTATTGGCGCCTACTGGAAAGTAGTAACATCAAAACAACGATATAAAGGATGAAACAACTCACATCTATTTAAAGCTTTCTGCCCATTTCATGATTGTAATTGTACAGTGGTGTCTGCCTAAGAACTTGGTCCTTGGGAGACAGAAACAGCGGGTTCTTAGGCAGACCGGGTTCAAATGTGAATTCCGACATGTCTTGTATTTTTGCTTCGTTATTCATATATTTTGTACGGGCGTTTCCCGATGACCTTAAATTTTTACCAGACCGGCAATAGATAAACAGTTTCTGTTTTTTATCAAGAGAATTGCCTCGTGTGGGCATCAATCATGATGGTCTGACACATTGTGCTTGAAATGATGTTTCGAAAATCTGCAGCTTTTGCAGGTAGGTAGATTTAACCTTCAGCGAGCTGAGCATTTAAAGGAATGAAAGCTTATGGCTTCAAAGGAATGAAAGCTTATGGTTTCAAAGGAATGAAAGCTATGGCTTCAGAGGAATGAAAGCTTATGGGTTCAAAGGAATGAAAACTTATGGCTTCAGAGCAATGAAAGCTTATGGGTTCAAAGGAATGAAAACTTATGGCTTCAAAAGAAAGAAAGCTTATGGGTTCAAAAGAAAGAAAGCTTATGGTTCAAAAGAAAGAAAGCTTATGGCTTCAGAGGAATGAAAGCTTATGGCTTCAGAGGAAAGAAAGCTTATGGTTTCAGAGGAATGAAAGCTTATGGCTTCAGAGGAATGAAAGCTTATGGCTTCAAAAGAAAGAAAGCTTATGGGTTCAAAGGAATGAAAGTTTATGGCTTCAAAAGAAAGAAAGCTTATGGGTTCAAAAGAAAGAAAGCTTATGGCTTCAAAAGAAAGAAAGCTTATGGCTTCAAAGGAAAGAAAGCTTATGGCTTCAAAGGAATGAAAGCTTATGGCTTCAAAGGAAAGAAAGCTTATGGCTTCAAAGGAAAGAAAGCTTATGGCTTCAAAGGAAAGAAAGCTTATGGCTTCAAAAGAATGAAAGCTTATGGCTTCAAAGGAATGAAAACTTATGGCTTCAAAGGAAAGAAAGCTTATGGCTATGACAAAGAAATGTAGCGTTTGTGCAATCACTTCCGAAAATGTTGAAAACACTATGTGATTGGTCATTCAATTTTCAGCCAATCAGAAAATAGGTAAGTAGATCATAAATGCAAGACAGCCTGAGAACTCTTAAAACAATAAGAGGGCTGTCCTTACCCTGCCTGCCATCTGTCTGTGGTGTTGCAATGAGCTGTGTAATTACCTTGCCTCCTCATCTTGGCACGCAACTGCTGCGTAGTCTTTATTCGTCTGTCATGTCCGAGGCGCCAAGGCATGGTCACGGGATAGACAGCCAGCCTTCCTCGTGTCCGTCATTCGCGTCTAGCACACCCGTGTGACATGTTTATAACATCTACTAGTGTCTGGACCAATGCAATAGACTTTCCATTCGCCTTTCTATGATTCACTTGCAACATATCGTTGGCCCTATGACGTCTGATGTCTAAATAGGTGTGGTGGTCAACATGTTTTGATTTGTCTAGACGGATTCTAATTTTCCACCGTGATTGTGGTTGTTCACACGACCGTATCATCTTTGTTTTGTTCTGACCATAGCGTCCACAGACTCTCCCAGTAGCAGCCCCCTGATTTTAGTCGCCAATAATGAATGTATAGACCCTCATTGTCCTCTTTTTTCATAAATACTTTCTTTGCTGACACTAATAATGGCGTCGTATGGCAAGATGGTCTGTCGACTTATCTCTAGTTCCGAGTTTTAATGTTTTGTTCATTGTACTCTTCGATGTGGCGGTGTCTGATATCCGAATAGACGTGGTAACTATCACGTTCTGATCTGTCTAGACAACTTTCAAGTGTTCAGCCACTGTGACTGTAGTGGTTCACTCGACCGTGTCATCTTTTGTTATGACCAATATGTCCACACACACTCTCTTTACTCAACAAAATCGAAGTCCAGATGTCAAAGCGAAGCACTGAGTGGACGTGCGATTTCATCGTAGGGCTTTGGAGTTGTGCGGATTTGTCTCACTTCATTTCGATTAATTTCCTATCGATTTTTAACTCTGATTTTTTTGTCACAATATGAGTTGACGGTGTAGATCAATTTAAGACAATAAAAATTTGTTTTTAAATTTGTGACTTGTGCGGATTTGTCATAGGGCCAGCGATGCATCACATGGCATCGGCATTTCATTAGCATTAAATTGAGTGCAGATTTTTTTTCATGCTTCTCAGTTCACGACCAGACCGGGTTCTACGGCGGATCAGGCTGCCCTAGTGCGGTCTTAGGGAGGTAGTTTTATATAAAAGAAAACTTTGTCACACGGAAACAACGAGTTCTTAGGTAGATTGGGTTTTCAGTCGGCGGGTTCTCATGCCAACACCACTGTACTTTTTTTATACCACGCACAATGATTTGCAAATAGTTTCAGAAACACGCTGTCCCCAAGATTTACAAAGAAGAAAGAAGACATATGGTCATAACAAAATGTGAAGACAGTCTGTCATTTCCCTTATCGTTTACACAGCTTTTCAAAGAATGCACAGTCCATTTCCTACGTGGGCCATGTTGGCAAAAGTTCCTTTTGTTACCTCTTTTCTCTTTTGCTTTGTTATAATATCAGACATAGTTGAAATACCTGTGAACTACTGATCGAAGGAGCCAAAAAACATTGTCAATATTTAGTTGCATAAAAACCAATATTACAAACATATCAGATAAGAACTCTTCTTGACAGAACATGCAACCAACAGCGTAAGGAAAGAAGTTGCCATAAGAGTTGCACCATGCAAGAACATAAAAACAATAAATCTTGAATGACATATATAAATAACAACAGAGGCTAGATTCTTAGTTAATAAAGAAACTCCTATGCAGCGACAGTAATGCTCAAAAATTAAGTAAATAAATTACCATATAAAGAAGTGACATGAAAAAGACGGTGATGAAGAAATAGAGACGAAGACGAAAAGAAAACAGACGAAGAAGGTTAGTAAATTACTGAAGGAGATGAAGAAGAAAGAGATGAAAAAATAGGAGAAGATGAAGAAAAGAAAACAGATGAAGAGGAAGACGAAGAAGACGAAGAAGAAGAAGAAAATGATGATGAAGAAGAAGAAGAAGAAGAAGAAGAAGAAGAAGAAGAAGAAGAAGAAGAAGAAGAAGAAGAAGAAGAAAAAGAATAAGAAGAATAAGAAGAACAAGAACAAGAAGAAGAAGAAGACCTTTTTAATTGGAATTCACCCTGTCCACCATTTGCGGCCATCTCAGGGTGAATTAAGAGGAATCAGCAAGATGAAAGGAAAGAAGTAGGACCTAACAGAAGCCCCCGCCAATCAGCCACTTAAGAAGAAGAAGATGAAGAAGGAGAAGAACAAGAAGAAGAAGAAGAAGGAGGAGGAGGAGGAGGAGGAGGAGGAGGAGGAGGAGAAGAAGAAGGAGGAGAAGAAGAAGAAGAAGTAGAAGAAGGAGGAGGAGGAGAAGAAGAAGAAGAAGAAGAAGAAAAGAAGAAGTAGAAGAAGAAGGAGGAGGAGGAGAAGGAGTAGAAGAAGAAGAAGAAGAAGAAGAAGAAGAAGAAGAAGAAGAAGAAGAAGAAGAACAACAACAACAACAACAAGAACAAGAGCAAAAAGAAAACAAACACAAAATCATCACAGCTATATTGTCAATGACATACTTAGAGACTCCTCCAAAGCCCCTCTCCACAACGAAGGCTGTGACTTTATCTTTGCTCTGTCCTGTTTTACTGTCAGTCACTTCACACTGAGGGAGGAGAGAAGAGAGAGAGACTTTCTTTTACAACTGTCTATCTTACTGTGTTTTCAGGTGACTTTTGGCATGATATGTCCAGTTTTCAAATTAAATGGAAACATTTTGATATTGAAGAGGCTTACGTATGGTGTCCTGGTCCACCAATCCAATCACTATAGAATTGAGCTACAGTATTCACCCGTAACCGGCCCCGAGTTCGCTGAGGGACGTAGGTGGCAATGGTTGCTGTTTTAGGGGGGGGAGGAGGAGGAGGGGGACCAAAGGGTTGATTTTCTGTTCTTTGCATATTCGGGTAGAAACGATCATTTATCTACAAGTTTATGACAGAAAAATGTCAATATGACGTATAATTATTTTTAAGGTAGGTAAAAAACAGTCAAAATTTTGACACGTAAATTACCCTAACACTGACTGAGAAGATGGCTGTAAAACCCGTGTATTGGCAGCTAATCGCCATATGTGGCATCACCAAGGTCACCTGGCTTCTGCCGACACTGCTTGTCGCCAGCTCATTGATGTGTGACGTAAGAGGCGTTGTGCGTCAGTGTGTATGTAAACATACGCACAAGCATAGGAATAGAGGAGAAAACAAAAAACTGGTCATATTGACGTCTGTATTCCCAACAGAGCACATCTAAACCTAGATTTAATTTTTTGTAATAAAAATGCCGTTTTTGTATATTCACGATATATATCATTTCCAAAAATTCATTAAAAAAAACTATCCCAAATATGAAAAAACCTGACCTCACTCTTTAGACGATCTGCACAGGTTTTGAGCGATTTTCTTTATAACTAATGGAGGAGTAAGATTTTGAAAATTGGCTCAAAATCCGAAATGGCGCCGTTTCTATGGCAACGCAACCAAGGACGCTACAAACTTTTCAATGATATAGGATGACTGTATTTTGAGTTACTCATGTACATACTAAAAACAAAAACCCAAACTCAAAAGCAAACAAAATCACTATAACAAAGGGATAACCTTGTTAAAATGTGACCGTGATCATTCTATCCGTGAACTCTTGATAAATGATGTTTTGACCATTTCTAGCAATTAAAAGAAAAAGATACCAGCCGCTCCACAAGACAAGCTCGGTCCGCATCGTTGCCATATTATTTTTCTGTGTTGATGAATAATACTGTATCTTTAACTGTTCACTTGAATATTGCAATCATTTTCTCTATGTTGATGAATATCACTTCGCTTAACCGTTTACTTGAATATTGAAATTATTTACTCTATGTTGTTGAATATCACTGAAACCGTTATTTGAATGTTGGTGAATATCACTGTTTTTAACCGTTTACTTGAATATTGCAGAGTCCCATCATTTACACTTTAGCACTTGAACATATTTGGTTATTGGCTTCTGGTCACGCAAAATCATACACCAACCTGGGCAAAGACTGTAAAAAACCTCGGCAAGACCTCCATTGCTGATCCAGATCTTGCTACCGTTGAGAATGTAGTGTTTTCCGTCTTCAGACAATACAGCTCTTGAGCGGATAGACTGAAATATTTCCACAAAAATAATAATAAAGTCAAAGTTCAAGTTTAATTTCACACACCAAATTACACGCCTGCTTTATACTACCAAACTGTTAATCATCAAATGGATCATCAGAAGAAGAAAAAGAAAAAAATGAATGAAGGCATAGATCTAATTTCAACAATCAATACGCAAACTATTAAGGATATCTTTTTTGTTTTTTTTTAAATATCTTTCTTTGAAGACACAGAAAGACTGGTATGTTTAAAAATCATCTTCCTTCACGAAAAGTAGCATTCTCTGAAATGAGCACATGACCATTAAGTGTCAACACAGCGGTGCATTTCAGCAATATATACACAATTCTTTTATTTACAATTTTAATAATATTGCAATTACCCGATAATGATGTCAAATGCAAGTTTGAACTTTGGGTAGGTCAATAAGAAGAAGGCACACAGGCATTGAGACATACAATTGAAGAGTTTAAATGCAAAGCAAGACGTGTGCCAGAAAAATCTATCCGTTTAGAAATTAAATGTCATTACTTACAACAGCTAACATCTTTCTCACGCCACAGACAGCTGTAAGTCTGGATTTTATGGATAACTGTGAGCCATTAAAAATTTTCAATGCAAAATATCTCAAGATTAGGCTGAAGTTTGTCTCACTTTGCAAATAAACCCTTTCATTTACACATATATCACTGTTCATTTACACATATTTTCATTCGTTTACACATATTTTCATCATTTACACGTATATTATCGTTCATTTACACATACTATACTATTCAGGGTTAATGGTTTGTAGATTTTTTACCGTATTGAGGGGAAATAAAAAGGGTGGAAGGGGCGGGAGGGGGTTTTATGGGTTTGCTTGGTTTTTTTTCTTTTCTATTAGTGATTTACGTGACTGAGAGTGTCATGAGCTCTAGCAAGTTCAACCCAACCCCGTGAACAACTCCTGGCCAAAAATCTCTGCTGTCATCCAAAAAAATAAATATTCTTATTCTTCTTCGATCTCTCTACCAGCGGGTCAGATCAGGATGTGGATTGTCTCCATGAAGTGCATAGCCTTTTGCAGACTCTCCATAGAACCTTAGAGCTTTTCTTCCAGAGGTGCCTCACCCGGCCATTATATCGCTGTTCTCTCTGGCGTGTGGAGTGGACACTGCTGGAGAATATGTTCAGTAGTTTTTGAGCGGGACATTCCACACTCATTCCCTTCTGATTCCCAAACTTTTCATATTCAAGATGAAGAAGAGGTAGCACCCCCCCCCTGGCTTTCACTCCCTACATTTTCCAAATCTGTAGCATATGCTCATCTCAAAACGGGCCGTAAACGTTACCTTGGAGCAACCTCCGTCCTTGGTATATATATATACAATTCAAATCTTTATACAATAGTAGCCGTCTAAGAACGCGCCCTCTGGCAGATTGAAAAATCGCGCTGGTAGATGTAGCCGAGCAGGCATCAAATCACTGAAAGATTCCTTTGTCACTAGCATCACATTGATTGGACACGTATCTTTGATTTCATCGACAGCAATTATTAACCTCGATTGGTTTCGTAATGTTTAACATCAATGAGTTTACACCATATTCCTTTTTGCCTGCACTAAATAATCTAAATCGCAACACCGCACTGTGTAGCAGGAATAATAAGATTCACTGTTAATGGCCTGTGCTAGACAATGATCTTTATTTGCTTGGCCCAGAGAGAGTTTATTACACCTGAGAAGCCTGGCTTGATCATCTACACTTCTGGTTTTATTGGAATGCCTCCATATTTGAAACCTAGGGGGAAAAAAGACATTTGTCTCTAGACAACTTTGACAAGTCAGGTGTCTCTTGAAAATCGTGTTGATAGCCATATCAGGGCGTGTTGGACAGGGGGCAATTTATCCAGACAAAACATTACGTTTCCTGAGAATAACATGCCGGTAGGAGAGGCTGTGCTATTAGGCGACATGCTCTTAAGACCGCTACTTAACTGCCGTACGATAAATCAAATTTACTAACACTAGCATCTGATCCACTGGACGGTTCTGTCAAGCAAAAGCGGCCATTGCGTCCCCAGAGGCCAACTGTGGCAGGTATTTTTTTTTCTGTTCTGGAGTTCCAAACAGAGTGATTCCCTTGAAGCCGATGGACTGGTGAGCACCCATTGCGATTCCCACAGCGAGATCGTAAGCTCCCACAATCTCTGTTAACCGGGCATACTGAGTATTTGTAAGGCCAAGACCACCTGAAAAACACAGAAAATGGATCAACACAACATAAATATAAGAAAACATAAAAACTGATAACAAGAGCATAATATCAACAAAAATGTTGCTTCTGTAGGCACCGGCAAGGTCACAAATTAGATTGAGTGGTTCAAGAAACGTCTCAAAACCTTTATTGGAATAACCATATTTCTATCATGTGCATGAATATGAGTGGCATTGATTAAACAGTTCAAAAGTTATAAAACAAAATGTGGGGGGATGTTAAACTACACACAACATTGTGAGGCAATGAACAACATTGATGGACAGTAGTGTCCGCCTAACATCCCAGCCCTTTGTGAAATTTTTAAAAATGGGATGTTAGTCGGACTTGGTTCTGAGACGGACAGCGAAGGAGATAATCCTTAACAATAACATGTGCGCATATTTAACTCTTCTTTTTTCTTTCTAGCACCAATAACACACCACAAACCCTCACTATTTGCAGAAGATACCATTTTCATGTGCAAAGGGTGGTCAAGACAAATCACTTCAATAAAATCATTTCTTACTCTGTAACAGAAGGGTCTATTCTTCGCACCTTGAGACCTGACACCTCCAATCTAATTGAACTCTACCAAGGTCGGCAGGAGGAACATGGCAAAATCCAGCCTTCACACTACAAGGCTTGTTAGGGCAGTTCAAAATAGCCAGCCTTTGCACTACAAGGTTTTAGGCAGTTCAAAATAGCCAGCCTTCACACTACAAGGCTTGTTAGGGCAGTTCAAAAAACTAGCCTTCACACTACAAGGTTTGTTAGGGCAGTTCAAAATAGCTAGCCTTCACACTACAAGGCTTTTAGGGCAGTTCAAAATAGAAACAGCCTTCACACTACAAGGTTTTAGGGCAGTTCAAAATAGCGGCCTTCACACTACAAGGCTTGTTAGGGCAGTTCAAACTAGCCCTTCACATTACAAGGCTTGTTAGGGCAGTTCAAAAACCAGCCTTTGCACTACAAGGCTTGTTAGGGCAGTTCAAAATAGCCAGCCTTCACACTACAAGGCTTGTTAGGCAGTTCAAAATAGCCAGCCTTTGCACCACTAGGTGCTTTGTTGTCTCGCTTTGGTTGAGTGAAGCAGCTTGCAAGATTTTATTTATTCACAGGTGGTTGAATTAATCTTTTAGTCGAGTTTATCTTTGTAAAACAATCAGCATAGTGATGATTCAGATCTGTTCCCCAAAAGTGGGATGTTAGCCAGATCGGTAAGATTGTAGGGGGGCAAGTTTGTATACCGAGGAGAAAAATGAGGTTTGAAGGCTTTTTTCTATGCTACCTTGATTGAACTCTGCCAGTTATAAATCTTCCTCTGTTCTACTTTAACCACCACAACCCACCAGTCTCTCTCTCTTTCTTTCAGGATCAAGAACTTAAAACAAGATCTAGAGTTTTTAATTGACTGCAACGTAAAACATCTACCCACCTCCTCCCTAGTAAAAATCTCCATTATAGCAACCTCTTCACCCTCTTTCTTTCTTCTTCAATAAAAATCGAATCTAGATCTAGATCTAAATCTAGTATTACTGTATACTATAGTACATGATTGCCTCTTCCTGGTTCTACCCTTTTCCCACCCATGTCTACATTGCAGTGGAAAACATTCGTTATTTTTTCTCTTCCGTTACCGTATGTCACTCAGTCGCCTCATATTTTGCCCTCATATGTTTTCACATTGACTTTCTTCACGCTCTCTCTCCTCCCCACCTCTACTTGCTATCAGGCCATGCGTGCATGATATCCCTTCGATCATCCAACCTCCTCTTTTCTTACTTAACACTTGCATTTGCCTTTCAGTCATCCGTTAAGTCCTGACTCTCCATACATACTCTCTCTAATACTAATACACATAATATTCTCTGACTAGCCTTCTTACAAACACATGCTACGATTGACTTAAAATATGCACATTGTCTTCTGTCTTCCCTTTGACACGAACCATTACAACAACGTGCGCGATCGGCTTTTTAACACACACGGCATTCTTAATCTCTCTGGAGTAAAAGTTAAATTGAAGAAAGGAGGCTGGGTCAGAGATAAGTATTGAAAAGCTTTGTGTCGAAATTGATACTAATTCCCCTGGCAAACTTTACAATTTTAAAAGAGGAATCGTTTAGTTTCAACATGAAAGAATCGCCAAAACAGCAAAGCATGCATGACCGGAAATGGATCACAAAATGATCATTCATCGTACACGATCGTATTCGCATTTTCCCTATTTCACATGTGCCAATAATTGTTCATGTCTACTTCAATTTCCTGATGTTCCCTCATGTTCTGTCCTCAATACATCATTTCCCCTGTATTTTCTCAATCTGGAAACATTTTTTTTCATTTTGAAGAATTTTCCTGATGCATGGAAACTCTGTTTTTACTATCTGAGCCCCATTTACTACTTGTTTTCCTACCCAAAACATCAATTTCCGACCATTTCAGACCTGAATATGAAAAATCCAACATATTTCCGACCTTGCTGGACACCCTGTGTCAATGATTCAACCTCCGCTATTCTTCCTCTCATTCTGTTTTTCAATTTCAGCCCTCAATAAAGTGCTCAAACCCTCTTTGTTCACAAACACACACACTCACACACAAATGCACATGGAAATCCTCTAAATGAAGTCTTGAAAGAGTTGTAAGAGGAAGTCGTACGCACCGAGTTCCTGTGGAACCTGCATGCCAAAGGCCCCAAGTTCCTTGAGGGCTTGGAAGGATGATTCTTCAATTTTTTCCAACTCATCGTTTCTTTGCTGCATCATTTATTTCCTATATATTCAAAGACACGTAAATTCAAGAAGGAAATGCATAAAAGATAGTTAAGGCTTTGTTTGTTTGAAGTAACCTCATTCATCATGTATGTGATCACAGGGTTTGTAATTGTGTTTTTCACACCTGTCAGAGTAGAATATTAAGCACTTTAAAAAATCAAAGACTTCTGAAATATTTGTAAATTTTACAACAAATGTAGTCAATGTGTTACAAATTTATTAATATTTAATTCTAGATTTGGTGATGGAGTCAGATTTTTTGTAAATATCCGAAAACTGTTTCAGATCAGTCTCTCGAAATTGTTTATCTGAATATATATAAAAAATGGAAATAAAAATGGAACCGTACTTATCACATATGCACCATTATGTAATTTCCTTTGTGTGTAAATGTATTTGTCAATCAGTTTACTGACAATATGCACCAATGGAAAGTAAGTGTTTGGAAAGTGAAAGAAAAATATCAGTTTAAAACCTCAGATGCCTACTGCTGTGTCCTTGAGAAATATACTATACATATATATATATCAACATGTTTTTCTTTCATTCCATCATCAAGGTACAGCGCACCGGTAGCCAGTCTGTAGCGTTTCTGACTACCACCTAGGAGGTCGGAGTTTGATTCCCAATGCGGGCAACTATTTCCGACCCTCCTGTCCATCCAGCAGCGAAATGAGGAACAAGCCTTTAAGACTCGGCGCAAATAAAAAGGTGGCGTGGAAAGCAATGGCAAACTACCACATTATACCGTATGCCTAGAAATTCTAGACTCTCTATTCATGATTACACTACACTTAACTCTTTGAGTATGGGACATTTTTTACTGTACTTTTCCAAGGTGAAATGGGTACCACCATGTGTCTGGATGGGAGGTGAAGCCCGAGACCGAATGGACTTTCAGTTTTATACATAAACTGACACATAAGTTCTGATGCATCACACAAGAAGAATGTTTTTTTAAAAATAATAGAAAACAATAAGTTACCACCCCTAGATTCCAAAGTATATGTAAAATATATCATCATATTGTGGCACATTACATACACGAAGACAATGAAAGGTAAATTCTAGTGTGTCGTGATGTTATTTTATTGATCATGAAAACCTCAAGAGCAAGTAAAGTGAACTGTGTGGGTGTCTTGTAGTCCTAGCAGTCTTGATAATTGTTCGTACATGTACGTATGTAGATATTGTGTGCACCATAATATGGTATACATTATAAGCCTTTGCAATAAAAAACAAAACAAAAACAAACAAACAAACATGGTGAGGTATATTAAATTGATGTCAAAGGACTCACTTCAAAACCTGGCGCAAGGATCAATCAATTTCCGAAGCTCCTGGGACTGATCTTCTGTCAAAACTGCAAGAAAATAAAGAAATGCTTAAATTGACCGTGAAAACTGGAAAAAAGTGACTTGCGCCAAAATATGATGCATCAAGAACTTAGGCCACATAACTGATTAGAAAAATGGAATGATAAATTATAAACAAAACGTTAAGTAATGCAGTGGATCGCATGTAAGCTGTTTTTTAACAAGAGTTTTAGCCAATTTCAAATTTGCTCTTTAGGAAAATTCCACAAAACAAGTTATAATTCTTCTCTGTCAAATTTACTAACAGGCATATATTAGCAATATTACATCTGTTGCACATTTTTGATTCTTAAATTTGTTGAAATGTGAATTTTTGTTTACTAAAATTGTATATTTCTCAAAAGTCCACATGATTTGTTTCATGAAAAAACTAATTTTAAAAAGCACCAATACCATGATTTCCTTTTCTCTAATTGTAATCAATCATATAAACGTTTCCTTGACAAATCCTATCAACAAGTTTTATTACACTGATTGAAGATTTGCTCTTCTAATATAACACACATATATATGTTACCTTCAGGGAAGGGAAAAACTTGTTCAGCAGAAACTGCACCTCGAAATAAGTTCAAGCCAAATGATTTGGAATTGGCCTGGTCTCTGTCAAATTTTTCTTGTTTTGCATTGTTGGCATTATCCTGATGAGCAAGAAATGATTTTTAAAAATTTAAATTACCACATATATATATAAAAAGCAACATTAGAGAACCTTTTATGTTGACTATAACTAAGTAATTCATGAACAGTTTTAGACTAGAATCTACATCTAGAGCTAGGATCTGTTAAGAACTGTCTATTCTGATTGTCCATGAGTTCGTTAATCTAATAGCCCAGTACTACTACTACCATACTGTAGTATCGGTGGCCGACTGGTTGGGCTGGTTGGGATCATGAGGTCCCAGGTTTGAATCATAGCAACACTTGGTCCAGCGATATGCTCCTGGGAAAGCCACTTATATAAATTTAACATGCCTTGTCCTTACTCTATCTAGGTGCAAATGGGCATAAGCACTTAGCATGGAAGTAAAAAGCTGCATCAGAGTAGCGACCTGTACACGAGGTAATTATTATCAACTCTTCCCCTTCACACACTATAGGTGATTATTTTCACATGTTCCACTTACCTAAATAATTACTATTATATATCATGTATATTAATGCAAAAAGTCAACTGAAAATTTCCTACCTCAACAGAAAAATCCTACCTAGGAAATGAAATACTCTCCCGACGCGTCAGAAACGGAGAACAGCGTAAATATTTCCAATTTCAATGCATTATTATAAATTGTCAATTCAAATCATAAATGAATGACTTTCTAGAGCATCTCAATGAAATGAAAAGTGATCACACATTTCTTTAATGTTTCACTTTGGATTAATAATATTTCAGCATTTTTCTACACTGTCACCAGGTTCTATGGAACTTTTTGGTCATGCTCAAAATTGCGTATGACGATGGGGGGACACCATTTCGAGTATATTTTGTAAATTATCTTTTATTTCCTATATAGATTGCCAGTTTGACGCCATATTTTCAGGTAATCTTTCCGCATGGCTATTAACAGGATGAACTAAGTTTCATTTTAAAGTTTTGCATGGTTTACATCTTAGTTTAATAATATTATCCCTGGGTTTGGTTTTATTTTGGTCAGTCAGTACAATGTATACCTTTTGGTTGAGCAGCAGCAGCATTTGCCAGCAATCGCAGCTGCCAGTTGTTGCTTGTGAGGATTTAACCTGGAATTAACAATAGTTATAACATAAGATTTATAAGAAAAAATAATATCCATAATTTTGAAATGAAATGCATTTATGTGTGCCTAGACCTGTTTTATGATGGAAGTGGGCACTGTAGAAATGAATTAAAATATTATTATTTACTATTATTCATGGGAATGACTCAAAGATACAAAAGATGAGTTTGGAAGATTACACAAGAGGATAAATCTTATATTTCATATATATACTAAGGCAGAGTTCTGGGAGACTACACTTGTATGAGGTTTATAAATAATAAACATAGACTAAGGCAGAGTTTTGGGAGACTACACTTGAGAGGCTTTAAATATTATATAAACATAGAGCAAAGCAGAGTTCTAGGAGACTACACAAGAGGCCTAGATATAAACATAGACTAAGGAAGAGTTTTGGGAGACTACACAAGAGGCCTTCTTCAAACATAGACTAAGGAAGAGTTCAGGAAGACTACACAAGAGGCCTATTATAAACATAAACTAGGGAAGAGTTCTGGGAGACTCACAAGAAGCCTACTTTAAATATAGACTAAAGCAGGGTTTTGGGAGACTACACAAGAGACTTTCTTTTTAAACATAGACTCAAGGCAGGGTTTTGGGAGACTTCACTTGACAACAGGCCTAGATATAAAAGATTAAGGAAAGTTCTGAGAGACTACACAAGAGGCCTAGATTATAAACATAGACTAAGGCAGAGTTTCATCTAAGAAGGGGACTTGGTCAAGACGCAAGATGTTGGCCTCTCAACCAAAAGGTTGTGGTGAAAAATTTTCTTAATTCATCTGTTCACGTTAAAGATCCTTTGACTGTTTACAGGGCAGTCCGGTGAAACAAACGAATCCTACCAAAAAACTCTTGAGATCATCTTAATTGTGGTAAAAAATCGAATTAAATCATCCATCTTAGTTGGTATGGTATCTTATGGACTTCAAGAGAATGACATAGTCTTATTTAAATATAATATAAAGTTCCTCATGAACAGAAACATTAAATTATAATCATATCAAGAACTAAATCCTTTAGTGACACCATCGAGGCAGACATGACAGCATAAAAATTGTTCTTTTTCAAAAAGATACATTAGTTGCCATGCCTGATTCCGCCTCTGGGAACAAGCTCATCTTCCTGTGCGACACAGAGGTCTCGGATTCCTCTCATCTCTGGACATCTCTCTCTCCCCTGCTTCCTGTTGTCCATCTGTGCTTCTTACCATCTTGTCAATAGTCTCTCGTCTTCCTCAACGGATGCTTGCCGCCCCAAGATCAAGAGGCTGCGCTACGTGATTGGAATTTTGCACACAATTCAACGCCAGATTCTAGGGTGAGACAACGGTCATGGGGCGATATTTCTTGTGGAGAAGCGATAGGGAACCTCAATGTTAATGCCAACCAGTACGATAGAAGCTGCCTTCTTGCCGCACGGTCACCTAAATCAGCAGCTTGGGCCAATGTATTCCCCATCTCTACCCTCGGCAATTTTCTCAGCCCCGTGAGCTTCGAATCGTGTGGTCCTCAGACTAGGCTCTAATAGTTATTGAACTTGGGATCATGAGGTTCTGGTTCAAATCATAGCAATGCTCGGTCTGACCTTGTGTTCCTTGGGAAAGGCATTTCACGCCTTTTTTGCAACTCGGTCAAGGTGCAAATGGGTACAAGCACCAGCTTGGAAGCAAAAACCTGTGACAGACCAATGTCCTGTCCAGAAGTTGATTATCGTCACCTGTTCCACTTTACGTTATGGAAACCGGGATAAGCTTTGGTTGTAAAATGGGGATCCATTATTTTTTATTTTATCTATCTAATGTATATTATCTAACATACAATAATTCTGAGCCTGTCGTTCTTTGTTCGCCAAGAAAATTCTGTTACCAGGCCACTGAGAGTAGTAACCATATTTTACATTAGCTTCTAACAATTCCAAGAACTTAAATACCCATTTGACGGATTATTCTTACAGGTGATATTTAAATTTAATCATTGAAAATGTTATTGTCATTGAGTAGAATTTTCATTCACCTTTGCCACTAATTTGAACAGATTTTAAAATTGTAAAGTTGGCATAGATTTAGTACCATTAACACCTGAACCAGATCCAATAATCGTACTTGGTATCACCCGGGTGTAACATGATTGTCTTTCATATAATTCTTCGTTGGTCGTTCTTTTGTTCATCAAAAAAGGCTCTATGGTCAAGCAACTAAGAGTACCCTTTATTTTACAGATAGGTTCTAAATGAATCCAAGTTCATTTTCATGTCAGAGTTTTCCTACCAGAAGTGATGTTTACTTAGATCTAGATCTAGATCTAGTTTAGATCTAGATTCTAGATTAGACTAGATCTAATGAAAATTTTCTTTCAAGATATAGATCTAGACCTAGCTGCCCATTTTTAACAGGTTTCATAACTAAAAGTTGGAATAGTAGGCCTATCATTTACCTCAGTCTCGAATTTTGACTCGATCGATTAATCGTACTTGGTAGATCTAGTCTATTACCCGGGGTGTGTGTGTGTAGTGTAGATCCAGATCTAGACCTAAAGTCTAAAGAGTAATTAACATGTTTGTGTTCATCCTAAAACAAGGGATCAAAGTCCATGTCTGAATCGTAAATCATTTTTCATAATATTGCGTTAATTTAGATTCTAGATCGAGATCTAATATCTCTAGCAGATTCTTCTCTAGAATTAGTCAAATGCTGAGCAGGTTCTCCCTGAACGTTGTATTTTGTGAAAACTTCAATCATCTGAGAGAGAGAGAGAGAGAGAGAGAGAGAGAGAGAGAGAGAGAGAGAGAGAGAGAGAGAGAGAGAGAGAGAGAGAGAGAGAGAGAGAGAGAGAGAGAGAGAGAGAAACATAGAGCTTACCCCGACTTTCCTACATAGATGGGTACCCGTGTTGAAGTTTGATTACACTGCGAAACATGTTTGAAAACGCGAAGACAACCTTTTCTTAGTCCAGAATGTAACGACTGCACGTTTGCCTGTACTGTCTATGTCCAAAGTGCTCGACTGCTCTGCTCTCCCACAAATTAGGTCATCACATGTGACCTTTCTTTTCCTTGTGTGACGAATTTATGTAAAATAGTAAGGTGACCCGGAACAGGAATTGAAAACAAGCCTTCGTAATTAAAACATTTTATAATGGTGTGCGTTACACGTTGTGTGAATGTGAGCATGATAGTTTACGTATGAATAAATTCTTGTAAAACGAACCAATTAATTATGAATTTATACTTGGCAATGTTATAGCTTCACACAAGGAATTATCATAGATCTCTTTGCCCCTCATTTCGTCCGCTATCCTAACTGCTACTGCTAATACTGCTATAGGTTGGCGAAATAATATGACAATAAGTGACAACACTAATAAAGACGAACAAACACGTGACGTTTCCTGATATAACCCTTCGTCAGACAACAAACGAGAAATATCTAGAATCTAGATCTAAGTAGACTAGTGTACCTCAGGCATCACACAATGTGATGTCAGAAGAAAACAGAAGCGGGGAGGAAGAAAAGAAAGAAAAAGACAGTGATGATGAGAATGTAGTAGAGGTGTGAAGAATGAGCGTATCAATGGAAGGTTCAGATCTAGAATGAAATAAAAAATATGAAAATAAGTAAGTAATAAAAAGGTTGAGAAGGATGGAAATCGAGGAGAGAAAAAGAAAGGAAGGGAAGGAAAAAGGCCGGAGAGAGAGAGGGTGTGAGTATGGGAAACAACACGAAAACCAATAGGATAACTATAAGAACTAGATCTACAATCTCACAGGGTCTCTGAAAGAAGAAAATGATCAGAGAATGAATAATCACCAAATGATTATACACAAATTAAATAGATAAATGTTTTTTATTGATTGGAGACTTTTTTATGTTTTTGATTTTGTTTTTTTCTAAAACTTTAAGTGATTTTATGAATATAAACTACATTCATCAATCCCAATTTTTATTTTATCATATGCCATCATATATACCATACCTACATATGATCCCTAAATGCTCATATTATAATGCCGGAATTTTTTTTTTTTGTTTTTTGATTTATTTTTTTGATTTGGTG
>JAXRKP010001306.1:65000-67500 GCA_037039925.1 Doris montereyensis | reverse complement strand
CCCCGTCGCTAAGGTTCACGTCACGAGCTCTAAAATAGATAATGTTTGAAGAAGTACCATTGTAAATAAGGTCAAAGATATTATAGCTGTTTCCAACAGAACCCCCACTCTGTCCGAAGCCCTCTGTTTGGCAATGAGCGGAGTGCTCATACGTGAGGTAACAAACAGCCTGTTTGTACTATCTTTTGGGATGATTTATGATTGAGTTTGAAGCACTTTTTAATTTAGCACAAATTATTGCGGCTCGCCTCTCCTACACTTATTTATGAGCTTGTGATGTGGCAACTGTTTCAGACGCTCGTGATTGATGTATAGGGGGAGACCGGGGCTAGTTGGCACATGGGGCGAGTTGTCACTTGGCGTTTTCCCGCCCTTACTTCACCGTGTCAACTGATGACATTCTACCGCTCATCCACCTTTCACGCCTCCACTTGATTTTAATAATTTTACAGTCGATTATCGCGCCATTTCTTCAGGATCGCCAATCAACCCTAAACGAAACAGATATTTTCAATTCCTTGACAAGACATATTTGCAATTCAGGTAAGTTTTTTCTTGCTGATATGAACGATATATATGTTTTTTATAAACAGTGATGTGTCTTGTCTCATCTAGAATAGAATGATTACTTTGCTTGAATGTTGTGTTTGTCAATGTTGCAAAACATCTATGGGTTACCTACTGGGGCAAGTTGTCACAAGTTTGACGGGGCAAGTTATCCCTGTGACAACTTGCCCCTACCTATTTTCTACAATGTGACAACATGCCTCAGGTGATGACCACAGCAATTGCTTGTGTTTAAATTTCTTTTTACATTTCTTTCTTCTTTTCAGTCGCAATGGTAAGACATTACAAGAAGAAGACAGAAAGAGTTGCAACACCCGAAGCCACCATGTTAGGAGCCGTGAAGAGGGTCGTTATTGACAAAGTGTTTCTAAGGGTCGCAGCACAAGAGCACAATATTAATTATTGAACCCTGGCAAGGTATTGCCAAAAAACCTCAAAGGAGGACCTACAAAAAGATGGGCCTGCGCCAAATTTATCTGTGGGGTACAAATTCCCTGGTAAAATTTTTAAGTGACGAGGACGAGAAAAACTTCACCAAATATCTCCTTACCGCAAGTGAAATATATCATGGTCTGGAGCCAAAGGAGGTAAAAAAAAACTTGCCTACCAGCTGGCTCTCCACACCGGTTTGTCGATGCCAGCAACTTGGGAACAAAACCAAAAGGCAGGAGAGGATTGGTTTGGGCTTTTATTCGTCGGAATAAAAAATCTATCATTACGTAAACCACAGGCAACAAGCTTGGCAAGCAACCGCCTTTAAAGACAAATATAGATTCTTTTTTCAGCAACTTGAGAATCGTCTACTGACTTGGGAACTACGGCCCAAATGACATCTGGAATATGAACGAAACTGGAATGACAACTGTCCAGAGACCAGAACGGATCATATCCAGGAAAGGGGCCAAGCAAACTTCCTCGGTTGTTTCGGCTAAGCGTGGGACACTGGTGACAATAGCTGGAACAATCTCAGCTGCAGGAAACTTTATTCCTCCATTCTTTGTGTTCCCTCATGTTCATTTTAAGGATTGCCTTGTGGAACAAGCTCCACCTGGTAGCTCTGGAAGCAGCAACCGGAGTGAATGGATGCAAGTGGATAATTTCTTGAAGTATCTGGAACATTTTGTTAACCATGCACGGTGCTCAACTGAAAGACCATCACTTCTCCTTCTTGATAATCATGCGTCCCATCTCTCCATTGCAGGCCTCGACTATGCAAAAGAACATGGAGTGACCATGCTTACTTTCCCCCTCATTGCACACATCGTCTTTAGCCCTTGGACAGATCAGTTTATGGACCTTTAAAAAGATATTACAACTCTGCTTGTGACGATTGGTGCTCTCAAACCCTGGAAAACCTATGAAATATCATGACATACCAAGCATTCTCAGGCGTGCGTTTCCATTGGTATTTACCCCAAAAAATATCATGTCTGGATTTGCCTGTACAGGTATCTACCCTTTCAATGCAGATAGTTTCACGGATAGTGACTTTATGACAGCCACCGTCACGGACAGGCCATACGATTCTTGTCCATCTCCTCCAGGACCATCAACAGCAGATCCATCTAATGCAGGTCCGTCGTCTCCAGGACCATCGTCTCCAGGACCAACTACTGCAGGTCCATCTACATCTTAAATGCCCCATGTCCATCTACGACATGTTCAAATGGTCCATCTACGTGTTTAAATGCCCCATGTCCATCTACGACATGTTTAAATGCCCCACCATCTACGACATGTTTAAATGCCCCATGTCCATCTACGACATGTTTAAATGTCCCATGTCCATCTACGACATCTTTAAATGCCCCATGTCCATCTACGACATGTTTAAATGCCCCATGTCCATCTACGACATGTTTAAATGCCCCCATCTACGACATGTTTAAATGCCCCATCCATCTACGACATGTTTAAATGCCCCATGTCCATC
>JAXRKP010001306.1:30000-52500 GCA_037039925.1 Doris montereyensis | reverse complement strand
CGTAAGGCACTCAACAGTTCATGCCACGGTACCCCAACCTCGTTCAATTGTTTCCTTTCAAGTGCTATAATCACATACAATAACATTTATTTGTGAAATTGGCAACGTGAGATGCATCGTAATGGCTAATTCCGATGAAGGATATTTCCCACGCTTAGTCTGAGCATAATTCATGAGTTAAACAGGTGATTCTAAGAGCAACTCTATAAAAACTTTGACACCAAGTATGTGGCAGTGACAATGCATTCATTAGAAAATCAGAGATCTGAATCATAGCATTTTAAAAGGTCTAAATTGGCTTTGATCAGCTGTTTTGTTTCGTTCAATTCATAACCGTAAATTGTCTAGTATTTTGTGGATGTTCTTTTCATTTATGGATTGTTTAAAGCAGTGCAAGTAATTTAATTCCGTGTACATTTTGAAGGTAAAGTTGTTTTTAAAAAAAATACAAAATATAAATGGATCTATAGTCCCTATCCCCGCACAAGTGCAGACTCCTGACCGTACATAGTATGTATTCTATCTATAGTATATCTTCTATCTATAGTATATCTTCTATCTATAGTATGTATTCTATCTATAGTATATCTTCTATCTATAGTATATCTTCTATCTATAGTATATCTTCTATCTATAGTATGTATTCTATCTATAGTATATCTTCTATCTATAGTATATCTTCTATCTATAGTATATCTTCTATCTATAGTATATCTTCTATCTATAGTATATCTTCTATCTATAGTATATCTTCTATCTATAGTATATCTTCTATATATAGTATATCTTCTATCTATAGTATATCTTCTATCTATAGTATATCTTCTATCTATAGTATATCTTCTATCTATAGTATATCTTCTATCTATAGTATATATTCTATCTATAGTATATCTTCTATCTATAGTATGTATTCTATCTATAGTATATCTTCTATCTATAGTATATCTTCTATCTATAGTATATCTTCTATCTATAGTATATCTTCTATCTATAGTATATCTTCTATCTATAGTATGTATTCTATCTATAGTATATCTTCTATCTATAGTATATCTTCTATCTATAGTATATCTTCTATCTATAGTATATCTTCTATCTATAGTATATCTTCTATCTATAGTATATCTTCTATCTATAGTATATCTTCTATCTATAGTATATCTTCTATCTATAGTATATCTTCTATCTATAGTATATCTTCTATCTATAGTATATCTTCTATCTATAGTATATCTTCTATCTATAGTATATCTTCTATCTGTAGTATATCTTCTATCTATAGTATATCTTCTATCTATTGTATGTATTCTATCTATAGTATATCTTCTATCTATAGTATATCTTCTATCTATTGTATATCTTCTATCTATAGTATATCTTCTATCTATTGTATGTATTCTATCTATAGTATATCTTCTATCTATAGTATGTCTTCTATCTATAGTATATCTTCTATCTATAGTATATCTTCTATCTATAGTATATCTTCTATCTATAGTATAGCTTCTATCTATAGTATATCTTCTATCTATAGTATATCTTCTATCTATAGTATATCTTCTATCTATAGTATGTCTTTTATCTATAGTATGTCTTCTATCTATAGTATATCTTCTATCTATAGTATATTTTCTATCTATAGTATATCTTCTATCTATAGTATATCTTCTATCTATAGTATATCTTCTATCTAGAGTATATGTTCTATCTATAGTATATCTTCTATCTATAGTATATCTTCGATCTATAGTATGTATTCTATCTATAGTATATAAAAACAAAACCTCACGCATCCCTTAACAAACTCCTATAACAAAAACAAAAAAGAAGTGTGTTAAGCCTAGCCTATATTTGGAAATATATCATCAGTGTCGCAAGCAAAGCGCTTAAGTCAAGCTGACGTCGTTTTTCAGAAGAATAAATAATCCTGGAGTGAAAATTTTCCCGTTCGTTCCTATCAGTTTAACTTATGAATAGGTGTAATAGGCATGGTGTACTGAGTTGAAATATGTCGCTTTTTTTCCTGAAGCTTCCGGTTGCCATGGAAACGGCGGCCATCTTGGATTTTGCCCCAAATTTCACCAAATTAAATATCGATAGACTTTTTCATTTTTCAACAAATTTGTTTCAAACTTGGCACACACCTTATTTGATACAATATCTAAATCTGATCAGATCGGATTTTTGTTTTATTAGTAAGTTTTGATTTTATGAATTTGTGAAAATAGCATATAAATGAACAACCAAAAATATACAAAAATATTGTACAAAAAATTCAATTTTTCCAAAACTATAATACATATAAAAAAAAGCATCTGATCATTCCTTTGTTTTCCCCAATCATTATCCATACCAAATTTCATGAAGATACGTTGAGAAATAAAAAAAAAGTAGATAGGAAATAATGAACAAAAAAAAGGACATTTTGAGAAAATCGTATTTTTCTCTTATTTTCTGTTATTTGAATACATTTTTCTCCCATAAACCTAAGAAAAGAGTAGGATAATACTTTGAAACATCATATAACCTTGAGAGGCTCTCAACTTCTTCTCATTGACACTGTTTCAAATGCATCAGCATCTTTTTACTCATTTTGAGATGGTGCTTTTGATAATAGGTGCGCGGAATATGTTCCGTATCTTCCGGCCGATCTAAGGCAATATTCATAACAGATCCTCAAATAAGTTTGTTTTGGATAGTGTTTATTTGACAATCAAAATGGGTACCGACTTGACATACTTTAGATAATATTTCTGGCTTTTCATTGTATAATAGCTGTGTTGAAAGATAGGCCTGTATTGTTTCTAAAGAAATTCGTATAAATTCAAAGAATCGATATTGAGCTTCTTTTATGATATCATTATGACGGGAATGAACTGCTCTATCCACTAGTATGATAGACTAGATTTGTCTCATTTTCGGCAAAAAGGGTATTCCCAGATTGATCTAGGGGTCATAGTTAGATCTAGATCTAAAAACTCCGTATTCCTGATGAGAACGAAGAAGAAGAAGAAGAGGAAGAAGAAGAAGAAACCAGATTCATTTGAGTTGTGTCAATATAATGGTCGGTCCACACCTGAGCATTTGTTTTCGGCAAGCATGCCGCACATACAAAACACGACGCGCAAAATGCTCTGGTGTGGACGTATTTATTCAATTATGTTTTTTAATTTGTCGCCGTCGTACAGGTCCCACAGACCGAGTGTGTCCCAATCGCGACAGGAAACTCTGTGCACTGCTACCTTTTTGAACGCCGGCCCACACTCAGTGCCGTATTAAAGCTGCTGGCCCATAGGCACATATTGAAAGGTGACCTGAAAATACAGATACATTTTGAGCTCACCGATAGAAGGAAGACAATTGAATTTGGCAACAGAACAAATATAAGTACACACACACACACACACACACTGACACACATTGTACACACTGACACACACACACAAAACACACACTGACACACACATAGACACACACACACACACACACTGACACACACACACACACTGACACACACACACACACACACACACACAAAAAGGTTTTTAGAGCAACTTTATTTTCTTAAAGACAACTATAATTACTATAAGATTATCACAGTAACAGAGTTACAACTTTGCTCGCTTTTTACGACTGCAAATTCGTCAGGCAACACATTTACGTTGGGGAAAGTCTTCAGAGAAAAATGCGTAGATGAAGAAGGATGCAATTTATTTAAATAAATTTAAAGGACAGAGTTATTGTCATCACCTGATATTGTGCTGATAATTATCAATTTTTCAATTTTGTCTTTTTTTTCTGTGGCCTGGAATTAGGGCTGGGTCTAAGGCACGTGCGGGTCTAATTTGCCTAATGGTTAACCGGCCGCTGTCCAGACCTGAGCACGAACGCATCGAATGACGGTGCGCCCTGTTCGCCAAACAATGCTTGAGCTTAAGCAGAAGTTCATCAAATAGAGATGACAGTAGCAAAGTTCATCAAATAACCCGACGAGTGCTTGAGCTTAAGCATCAGAAAACGTTTTGTTGTCAAATAACCCGAATATACCATCGAAAACGAGTGCTTGTTCTGCAAAGTTCATCAAATAACCCGACGAGTGCTGAGCTGTCAAGTTCATCAAATAACCCGACGACTGTGCTTAAGCATGAAAAGTTCATCAAATAACCCGACTGATTGCATCAAATCAAATAACCCACGTTCAATAGTTCAAACAAAATAGGGAAGGGGGGGATGGGTCCTGAACATGTTTTTACAAATTATTTGATATAGACAATTTTAACCACTACGCAAGGATTACTTACAGATAGTCCTTGCCAACTACGTCTAAATTAACTCGAAAAATTTTGTACACCTTTTTTATCATATGGTTGCCATGGAAACGCCGTCATCTTGGAGGTTCATTACGAAAACACCTACAACTTCATTTCAAATAGGCTTTTGCAATTATAAGCAAACTTGGTTATACCGTTGCACACACGTTATCTTTCTTTCTTTCTTTATCAGCTCCCATTCTACCTTCCGGTGTATGGGTTTTAGATGCCCGAAATGATCTTTCTCCAGGCTGCCCTGTCCTGACATTTTCTGTTTCCTTCCGTGAAAGTTAAAATTTTGCGTTAATGCCTCTTTTATATCTTCTTCCCATTTTCTCCGAGGTCTGCCTTTTTGTCTTTTACTTTGAGTTATAGCTATTCTATTGTCATTCATTCTGTTAACATGCCTAAACCATCTCACTTGATTCATTTCTTTCTTAGTGTTAATGCTATCTGCTTTGGTTTCATCTCTTATTGTTGTGTTTCTGATTTTGTCTCTTTTAGTTTTCCCTACTGCTCTTCTTAGATATTTCATTTCAGCTGCCTGTACTTTACTGTATTCTCTAATGTCTAAAGTCCAGGTTTCACTGCCATAGAGGAGAGTAGGACAATAAACTGTATTGTATACTACCATTTTGGTTTTTGTTGACAATTCTTGTTTACCTACAAATGCCTTTCTTATATGGTTATATATTGCACTTGCCTTTTTGGATTCTCTGGCTGATTTCTTCTCTTAGTTTTCCCTCTGAGTTAATCATTACTCCTAGGTAATTGTAGCTTTGAACTTGTTTTAAAGTCTCCTTGGCTAATTTAAGATTTTGTGTTTTAGATTCCCTTGCTACTAGCATTGTTTTGGTTTTCTTTGCATTTACTCTCATTCCTCTTTTATTTAATTCATTATTCATTATGTTGATATTTGAATGGAGATCCCTTTCTGATTTTCCAAACAGAACTAAATCACCGGCAAATGAAAGCATTGATACATTTACTGCTCTCAGATTTCACATACCTACATTCATTTTCTTCATGTTTGAGGATGCCTTTGCGACTGAATCCATAAATGTGATAAACAAAACAGGACATAGGTTACAACCCTGTCTTACTCCTATATCTACATCAAATTCTGAAAGATATATTTCCAGCTACTCTCACTGCACATGTTGGTTTATTGTAAAAACGTTAAATGGCTTCTTAAAATTTTTTTGCTCTACGTTGTATTATTTTAATGGATGCCATAGTTCGTCCATCCTCACAGTGTCAAATGCCTTTTCTAAGTCAATAAAACACAGGTGCAAGTCAATGTTTCTCTCAAGGAATTTTTCTATTATTTGTCTAATTGTAAATATGTGATCTTGTACACTTCTTCCTAGGTCTAAATCCACTCTGGTGTTCTTCAATCTGATCCTCTAATCTTTTCCTTAGTCTCATTTCCAGAATCCTGGCATACACTTTTCCTGGTACGATAAGTAGTGATATCCCTCTATAGTTTGAGCATTCCATAGTTGATCCTTTCTTATGTATTGGTACTACCATTCCCTTATTCCAGTCGTCTGGCACCTGTTTGGACTTCCATGCTTGTTGGCATATTGCATGTAGTAGTTTGTCTGTCTCTCTCCTTGGTTTTTAATCATTTCTGGATAAAGTTGATCTGCTCAGGGGATTTTTCCTGATTTCACTTTTTCTTATAGCTGTTTGGATTTCTTCCATTGAGATATCTACTATCTTCAGCTGTCTCATCTCCTTTACTTGTTACTCTTAATAATTGATCTGTACTCCTTGTTTCATATGTTCTGGACAGATAATAAAATTGTTGAAAATACTTTCTCCATGTTTCCATGATTTCGTTGTCTTCTTTCATTATTTCTCCTTCGGCGTTCTTAATTTGTCGTATTGGGCATGCTTTGGTCTTTCTCATGCTCTTCATTGCTCCCCAGAACAGCTTTTGATTTCCTTGATAGCTTTCTTGGTTTTTGTCCAAACTCTTCCCACTGTTCATGTTTGGCTTTCCTAACTTGGCGATAGTTCTTTTACTCACGTAATCTATCCTATCATCTGGTCTCTTTGTTTGCAAGTATTTCTTCCAGGCATCCCTCTTTTCTTTGATCTTAGTCTTGACATTCTCATTCCACCATGCTGTTCTTTATCTCCTTTAATTTGTTTCCTACTACAGACCACTTCAGTACAACTGAGGAGTGTTTCTTTATATATTTGTCACTTTTCTTCTTTCTGCTTTTCCTTCAGATCCATCTGCCTTTCACTGATATATTTTCTTGTCGTGGATTGGTATATCTGTTTTACTATTGGTTTATTTAGTTCTTCTATTTTGAGTTTAGTAGCTTTCTTCTCTTTCCTTTTCTGTTTGTTTTCTCCAGTTAATAATCTTATTTTGGCTATCACTAGGTGATGATCACTAAATAATTTCTGCTCCTCTGTTTACTCTGCATCCACTGTACATTGTAAAAAGGGAGCTGCTGACTATTATGTAGTTTTTGATTGACTTTTCACATCTGTCTTCATTTACTCTTGTATATTTGTGGATATCTTTATGAGGAAAAAAAATGTGTTAGCTATTTTCGTGTTATTCTTTAGGCAAAAATATATTAGTCTCTCTCCATTTGGAGAAGTTGTTGTCTCTCCTTCTTTTAACTATCACTCCTCCTGATGTTTCTATATTGTTGTTTACTCTAGCGTTTAAATTTCCTAAAACCATTAATTCTGTTTGGGTTTGAGATACTCTGCAGCTATTTATAAATCATTTTCGAATATATCTTTTTCTTCTTTGTTGGCATCTTCGTTTGGTCCATAAGCTATTAATAATTTAATTTCTCTTCCTTTTGGTTTAATATTTACCTCTAATTGCCGTGGGCTTATACATTTCCAACTTTCTAGTAGCATTTCTTGCCTTTTATACATTAGGAGGCCTACTCCTGCTCTAGCTCTTTCTTTGACATCTACTCCTGAGAAGATTAAAGTATGATTTGATCCTACATTTTCTATTCCTTGTCCTTTTTTCTTTGTGTCTGTAATGGCCAAAATGTTTTGAATTTTCCATTTCTTCAGCTAATTTTATCACTTTTCCATTAATTTACCCTAACATTCCATGTTCCAAAAATCACAGTCCGTGTTCTTTTCCATAGTCGTCTTCGAAAATTCAAGCCGTATCATTGTATGTATTTCTTTTGAATCAGTTTGGTTTTGGATAAGAGATTAGCCGATTGTACCTTGATAAATGGTCTGCTGCCACCTTGAGGCCCCCTATCAGGCCTTGTTATTTTTTTTCAGGGACGACATATGACAATAAGTGACAACTCCACTAATAAAGACAGAAACAAACACGTGACGTTTCGGATATAACCCTTCGTCAGACAACATACGAGAAACATCTAGAATCTGAATCTAAGTAATACATCCTGTATCACACAATGTGATGTCAGAAGAAAAACAAAGGTGAAAGAAAGAAAGAAAAGACAGTGATGATAAGAAACGGCAGAGGAAGGTGAAGACTGAGCGAGAGTGGAAGGTTCAGATCTAGAATGATATAAAAATATGAAAATAAGTAAATAATAAAAGGTGAGAAGGAGATAGAGAGAATGAGGAAATAGAGAGAGAGAGAGAGAGAAATAGAGAGAGAGAGAGAGAGAGAGAGAGAGAGAGAGAGAGAGAGAGAGAGAGAGAGAGAGAGAGAGAGAGAGAGAGAGGGGGGGAGTGAGGGAGAGAGGGAGGAAGGAGGAGAGAGAGAGAGAGAGAGAAGAGAAAGAGAGAGAGATAGAGAGAGAGAGAAGAGAGAGAGAGAGAGAGAGAGAGAGAGAGAGAGAGAGAGAGAGAGAGAGAGAGAGAGAGAGAGAGAGAGAGAGAGAGAGAGAGAGAGAGAGAGAGAGAGAGAGAGAGAGAGAGAGAGAGAGAGAGAGAGAGAGAGAGAGAGAGAGAGAGAGAGAGAGAGAGAGAGAGAGAGAGAGAGAGAGAGAGAGAGAGAGGGAGGGAGAGAAAGAAAGAAAGAAAAAGGCAGGAAAGAGAAAGAAAGGGAGTGAGAGACGTGAGTATGGGAAATAAGAACGAAAATAGGATCAATGCAAAACATTTTTTTCGATTCAATAAGGAAAGAGAGTAAACAACTTATCTGAAATTTCAAAAAATGCCAAAGTTAGACTACCCAAGTTATCAAAGTCTCAAAGTATTTTCTCCTTGGTGATAACATAGGGTCTATTCCGTAATGGTAAGAAACCGTGTGCAAAGTTGCTTCCGGTAAATGGTGAACGTAAAAAGAATAATAATACAAAATAAAAATTAAAAAAGTGTCCAAAGATGCCTACCATTGAGTACGCTACCATAGATGGGCACACGGTGTGTGAACTGCCAAAAGGGACCCAGCTTTGCCCGGGATAGGAAGGGGTGGGGGGCAGGGTTAGGTGGGATAGTTTCGTGGGGGTGGTGGGGGCGGGATGGAGTAGGGTAGCGGATGGTGAAGGGCCAGGGATAGTAATAGCGTGTGCCCGACTATGGGAGTTCTCAGAGAAAACTGTCAGGGTTAACTCCCTTAGCCATTTTCTGTCAGGGTTAACTCCCTTAGATTTTGTTATCAAACCAGCCCCGCAGCAGGTGGTTATTTTCTGTCAGGGTTAACTCCCTTAGCCTTTGGTCAACCAAGACCCGCCTGCAAGGCAGCAGACACTCGTGGAGGGCGGGACCGCCTAATCCCCGCACAGTCCACTGTCCACACCCCGTGCACACATGTTATTCGGTTCAATATCTAGCCGCACTTAGTAGATCCATTTTTGAAAATGCAAATTGCATCCTCTCCAATTTTTAGACCAATTTGATCACGCAAAAAATATTTTGTAAACTTTGAAGAGATATCAATAAAAATCGCTACTGGGTGAAATTTGTTCGCATTAGCTTGATATCACGAGATACTCAGTTCGATTCCTGACAATGCTAGGCTCAATCTGTGTCATCTAGCACTTACCCTCTCAACCAAGGTGCTTTTTTATCTATTTGATTTGATTTACCCACATCCACAACTAAGGTGTTCTCGGAGGTTTTTAGTAGGATTTTTAATTTCGTCCGGACAGCTAAGGAATCTTTACTGTGCACAGAATGTTGTGATCTGCACACGCGACCTTATTTTTATCGTCCGATAGACTAGGCGTCGATCCACCCTAGCTGCTCCAGGAAAGGAGGGGGGTGCATTTTACTCTAAAATAAATCATGCGACCGTTGGCGGGGCTTAAAACCCACAACCCTTTGGTTGAGAGGCCGATATCTTGTCTCTGAACTATCGAGTCCCCATATTTTAATAATTTCAAAGGCATTTTTTTTTCAAAAGATAGGAGAAAAGAAACACGCATTCGATGTCTAAAGATAGGAGAAAAGAAAACACGCATTCGATGTCTAAAGAAAGGAAAGAAAAGAAACACGTATTCGAGGTCTTAAGATAGGAGAAAAGAAAACACGTATTCGACGTCTAAAGACAGGAGAAAAGAACACATTCGATTTGAAACGTAATTGATTAATATAAAGATGGAGAAAGAAACGTCTAAAGATAGGAGAAAAGAAACATGTATTCGACGTCTAAAGACAGAGAAAAAGAAACACGTATTCGATGTTGACACGTATTCGATGTCTAAAGATAGGAGAAAAGAAACACATATTCGATGTCTAAAAGGTAGGAAAAGAAACACGTATTCAGAGAAAAGAAAAGCACGTATTCGATGTCTTAAAGGTCTAAAGGAGAAAAGAAACATGTATTCGATGTCTAAAGGTAAAGACAGGAGAAAAGAAACACGTATTTGACGTCTAAAGGTAGAGAAAAAAACACGTCTTTGACGTCTAAAGACAGGAGAATAGAAACACATATTCACGACCTCAAAGACACGTATTCGACGTCAACAGGTAGGAGAAAAGAAACACATATTTGACGTCAACAGGTAGGAGAAAATAAACTATTCGACGTTAAAGACAGGAGAAAAGAAACACATATTCGACGTCAACAGGTGGAGAACAGAAATACGTATTCGACGTCAACAGGTAGGGAGAAAAGAAACACGTATTTGACGTCAACAGGTAGGAGAAAATAAACTATTCGACGTTAACAGGTAGGAGAAAAGAAACACGCATTCGACGTCAACAGGTAGAGAAAAGAAAGACGTATTCGACGTCAACAGGTAGAGAAAAGAAACACATATTTAACGTCAACAGGTAGGAGAAAAGAAACACGTATTCGACGTCAGCAGCAGATCGTATTTGACGTCAACAGGTAGGAGAAAAGAAACACATATTTGACGTCAACAGGTAGGAGAAAAGAAGCACGTATTCGACGTCAACAGATAGGAGAAAAGAAACACGTATTTGACGTCAACAGGTAGGAGAAGAAAGAAAACACATATTTGACGTCAACATGGGAGAAAAGAAACCATCGTATTCGACGTCAACAGGTAGGAGAAAAGAAACACATATACGACGTCAAAACTGAAGTCTATATATTGTTGTTGTTTAATTTTTGTGCAATATTTTCAGCTACATACGTTGCAGAATAACGTCTGCATGCTTGACTAAGGTTTGAATAGGCTGGTGTGATTTTATATATGTGTGTGTGTGTTTGTGTGTTTTATTCGCTTCACGTTGTGTTGCTTTCCTCTTTCAGTCACCTTGTCGTTCTACAACGTTGTGTGAGGCGTCATTCAATCACTTGAACAAGAATCTCGCATCCAAAAACCCTCCAGCTAGATCTGCTGTTCACCAGCAACATCAGTACAACGGTTTGGCCTGGGTTGTTTTTGTTTTTGTTTTTACTGATCTTGAATACCTACTGTTTTTAACATCAGTACAGCCAGCGGCGATTTGGTCTGTTTGGCACCCATTACTGTTCTTATCGTCAGTGACATCAGTACAGCGGTTTAAATTTGGCCTCATTCCTCTTATTACTGCAGTTGCCAATCAATAGGCTACCTGGAATATCATCACGATGTAAGTTTGCATGTAGCTCTATGTGATTGTAAATTATGCTTAACGATTTTGGATAATTAATATATTTTGGATAATATAATATATATATATATATATATATATATATATATATATATATATATATATATATATATATATATATATATATATATATATATATATATATATCGATTAGTATAAAAATGAGAACGTCTAGTTTTAGATCAGAATATTTCAAAGAGCATAATTATGTATCGGTTGATTCGAAGGTTAATAAAAGAAAAGAAGAAAGAGAAAGAAAATTCACAGCAAGACTTTCATTTGTTATGCAAAGATGCAATGAATGCTTTACCTAAAAGATGGCAATGAATGCTTTACCTAAAAGATTGCAATGAATGCTTTACCTAAAAGATTGCAATGAATGCTTTACCGAAACGATTGCAATGAATGCTTTACTAAAAGATTGCAATGAATGCTTTACCGAAAGATTGCAATGAATGCTTTACCTAAAAGATTGCAATGAATGCTTTACCTAACTTTCTGAAAATGTCTAATAATTAGCGGCAGTATAAATGTTTACCATACCATAAATGGAGGGATCCTACACAATTACGACGTGAAAACATACATGTTATGAGTCTTAATAAGCCAAGAAATATATTTTCTTTTCCAAAGCCATAAATGGCCAACTTGTTGGTCCCACAGGAACTCGGTAGTCCAGAGGCAAGGTGTCAAAAGGTAATGGGTTCGAACCTCGCCGACGGTTGAAAACATTTCTCGATTTTTTTTCGATCAAAATCTACCTCTCCCCCTCCCCTCCTCTCCCCTCCCTCCCCCACCCCTGGTCCAGGTAGATGGAACGACACCTAGTCCTACCGGAGACGGACGATAAAAAAAGAGGCCCCGTGGAGATAACAACACTCTGCGCACGTTAAAGATCCCTTTAGCTGTTTACAGGGCAATCCGGGAAAAAATCAAAAATAAAACCCTTACCAAAACCCCAAGATCACCTTAATGATCAAATCAAACAAACAAACAAGCAAAGCTCCCCATTGCATCAATCAATTTTAACTAGTACAAGAAGAACAATTAGATTAGGCTGTCAAACATATTACTGCACGGCCCCGTCTTCAGACTATTGCACTCATGTTATACCCTAAAGCAAAACAAATCGCATATACTCATTGTTGAGAGCATTGGGGAATCAGGACTACAGTCCTGGTTTTTTTTCTTGGCATACGTCATAGTGTGGTAGTTTGCCATTGCTTTCCACGCTGCCTTTACTTTCGCTGAGTGTGAATAGACCTAGCTACCCTTTTCGCTGCTGGATCAACAGAAGAGCCAGACAAACTTGCCTGAATGGGAATCGAACTCGGGCCTTCACCGTGGCAGTCAGACACTCCACCGACTGAGCCACTACGCGCTCTCTTGTTAACCCGAAATGATGAATAATGACATGAAATAATATTGAAGCTCCATAGGAACAAAGACGAGACAAATACAAAGGAATAGACAGAAAAAGATAATCTTTGGTCACCAACGAAATCGAACCCGTGGCCTCTGCCTCAGCACCCAGCACCTCGCCATTTTACAAATGGGTCAGGTGTGGGAAAATGCGTGTTAAGTGTCTTTTCCAAGGAAAACAACGTCGATCTAGCAGTATTGCTAGGACTCGAACCAAGCAACTCATGATCCCAAGTCCACCAACCAAACTACTGGGCCAGCGACATCACCATAACTTTACTCTTCGATACGTTATTGTCTACATCGTGTGTTCCCATCATACTTCCAGGCTTACACTTGATTGCTTGTTCTCATCATGCTTCCAGGCTTACACTTGATTACTTGTTCCCATCATACTTCCAGGCTTACACTTGATTGCTTGTTCCCATCATACTTCCAGGCTTACACTTGATTGCTTGTTCCCATCATACTTCCAGGCTTACACTTGATTGCTTGTTCTCATCATACTTCCAGGCTTACACTTGATTGCTTGTTCTCATCATACTTCCAGGCTTACACTTGATTGCTTGTTCCCATCATACTTCCAGGCTTACGCTTGATTGCTTGTTCCGATCATACTTCCAGGCTTACAGTTGATCGCATCTACGAAGAGGAACAGGATGATCAACACCAAAATCTACCTGAGATTCCCAGGCACATGAGCAAGTTGATTGACAGGTCACGTGATTATAACAATAGTTATATTGCTCTAAGTATTATTCTCTAAGAGATAAAAAAAAAATAAGATAAGAACAGAACATTATTAAAGTTCTTTCAAGGTCGTTACTGGCCGTAGAGCTGGAGGTTGTCCAGGTTATAATACCGTGAAGCAGACCAGGTGATGATAATCCCCTCCTGGCCAGGACGCTAGTCTGATGCAGCTGTTTATACTCCCAAGCTAGTGCTTGTACCCAATTGGGCATATGTAAGGTGGGCAAAATGCCAGTTAAGTGTCTTTCCCCAGGAACACAATGTCGGACATAGCTTTGCTATGGTTGCAGCTCGGGACTTCACGATCCCCAGTCCAGCAAGTTAATCGCTCGATCACCGATGCCAGAAAGATAAGATAAACTACAAATTAATTGTCAAAAAAATGACGCAACACTATTTTGGTGTTACATTTACATATAGTCTCAAATTCCCGACTCCAATCTTTTAACGCATCCCCACTGTAGATTGTTTGTTTCTTTGAAGTAATCTCTGTCCACCATGGCGGTGATCTCAAAATCACTTGTCTGGCCGACTGAGGAAACACATGACTTGGATGTTCATCATCTGTGAAACAATATTTTTTTGTCTGTCTGTTTGTTGGAGTGCCTGCCTTTCAGTATCTTTGTCCACACCGTTTCACCTGGCGTCATGCTCTGTGAGTCGCTCTCTCTCTCTCTCTCTCTCTCTCTCTCTCTCTCTCTCTCTCTCTCTCTCTCTCTCTCTCTCTCTCTCTCTCTCTCTCTCTCTCTCTCCTCTCTCTCTCTCTCTCTCTCTCTCTCTCTCTCTCTCTCTCTCTCTCTCTCTCTCTCTCTCTCTCTCCTCTCTCTCCTCTCTCTCTCTCTCTCCTCTCTCTCTCTCTCTCTCTCTCTCTCTCTCTCTCTCTCTCTCTCTCTCTCTCTCTCTCTCTCTCTCTCTCTCTCTCTCTCTCTCTCTCTCTCTCTCTCTCTCTCTCTCCTCTCTCTCTCTCTCTCTCTCTCCTCTCCTCTCTCCTCTCTTCCTCTCTCTCTCTCTCTCTCTCTCTCTCTCTCTCTCTCTCTCTCTCTCTCTCTCTCTCTCTCTCTCTCTTTCTCTCCAAAATTGGCAGGATTGTAGATTTTGCCATGTAAATGAGTGTTGTCATTTCCTTTTTACCGCCTGTCTCCAATGGGACTCAGTTGTCGATCCACTTACCTGATCAGAGGTGGGGTAAAATTTTTCTCTCTACTACTACTACTACTATTACTACTACTACTACTACTACTACTACTACTACTACTACTACTACTACTACTACTACTACTACTACTTACTACTACACTGCTACTACTACTACTACTACCACTGCTACTGGTGCTGCTAACATTACTGCTGCTGCTGCTGCTTAAATGCTGCTGCTGCTGCTGCTACTACTGCCACCTGCCACTTAATTAATGCTGCTGCTGCTGCTGCTGCTGCTGCTGCTGCTGCTGCTGCTGCTGCTACTGCTACTACTACTTTTATTGCAGCTGCTGCTGCTATTGCTGCTGCTGCTACTACTATTAATACTGCTGCTGCTGCTACTACTGCTGCCGTTGCTGCTGCTGCTGCTGCTGCTATTGCTGCTGCTGCTGCTGCTGCTTCTGCTACTACTGCCACTTCTACTACTACTGCCATTACTACTACTACCATTACTACCTGCTACCATTATAATTGCTGCTGCTGCTGCTGCTGCTCCTGCCATTACTACTACTACTATTGCTACTCCTACTGCTGCTGCTGCTACTACTGCTGTTGCTGCTGTGCTGCTGCTGCTGCTGCTGCTGCTGCTGCTATTGCTGCTGCTGCTGCTGCTGCTGCTGCTGCTGCTGCTGCTGCTGCTGCTGCTGCTGTTACTGCTGCTGTTGCTGCTGCTGCTGCTGCTACTATTGCTGTTACTACTATTACTACTACTGCTATTACTACTGCTGCTACTACTACTACTACTACTACTGCTGCTGCTACTGCTGCTGCTGCTGCTGCTGCACTGCTGCATTACTGCTGCTGCTGCTATTGCTGCTGCTGCCACTGCTGCTATTGCTGCTGCTGCTACTACTACTACTACTACTACTACTGCTGCTGCTGCTAATTGCTGCTGGTGCTACTGCTGCTGCTGCTGCTGCTACTACTGCTGCTGCCACTACTACTACTGCTGCACTATTACTACTATTCCTACTACTACTACTACTACTACTACTACTTACTACTACCATTATCACTATCATTACCACTACCACTACCACGATCACTACCCACTACCACTATTACATTAAATAATATTAATTTCCCATAGGAACAAAGACGAGACAATTACAAGGAAATAGACAGAAAATGAGTTTCATGAACACGGACTTTCACGGGAATTCAATCACAGCCAGCAGTCATATTCACGGGACAGTTTGCTCCCTAGTGTCCTAGAGTAGAACTGTTTAAGATCTAGACCCAGTATCATTTTTAGAAGCAACCATTGAACATTGACTAATTAATTCATTACAGTGTATAGTATGCCTGTGAAGTAGATGTCTTTCTTTCTTTATCAGTTCCCATTCTACCTTTCGGTGTATTGGTTCAGATGCCCGAGATGATCTTTCTCCAGGATGCCCTGTCCTGGCGTTTTCTTTCCTTTCAAAAACGTTAAATTACTATGCTTCAATACCTCTTATATATCTTCTTCCCACTTTCTCCGAGGTCTGCCTTTTGGTCTTTACCTTGGTCTTTAGCACTGTATACTGATTTAGCTATTCTATTGTCAATCATTCTGTTTACATGCCCAAACCATCTCAATTGATTTTGTTTCTATCTTAGTTTTTATGCCATCTGCTTTAGTTTGATCTCTTATTGTTGTGTTTCTGATTTTGTCTCTTTTAGTTTTCCCTACTACTCTTCTTAGATATTTCATTTCAGCTGCCTGTACTCTACTGTATTCTCTACTGTATAAAGTCCAGGTTTCTGCCATAGAGTTTAGTAGGACAATAAACTGTGTTGTATACTGCCATTTTGGTTTTTGTTGACAATTCTTGTTTACCTACAAATGCCTTTCCTAGATGGTTATATATTGTACTTGCCTTTTTGAATTCTCTGGCTGATTTCTTCTCTTAGTTTTCCTCAGAGTTAATCATTACTCCTAGGTAATTGTAGCTTTGAACTTGTTCTAAATACTTCCTGCCCAATTTAAGATTTTTGTGTTTTAGCTTCCTAGTTACTAGCATTGTTTTGGTTTTCTTTGCATTTACTCTCATTCCTGTTTTATTTAGTTTATTGTTCATAATGTTGATATTCAACTGAAGGTCCCTTTCTGATTTTTCAAACAGAACTAAATCATCGGCAAATAAAAGCATTGATACATTTATTGGTTTGAGCTTCCACATACCTGCATTCATTTTCTTCATTTTGAGGATGCCTTTGCGACTGAATCCATAAATGTGATAAACAAAAGAGGACTTAGGACACAAACCTGTCTTACTCCTATATCTACATCAAATTCTGCAGATATGTTTCCAGCTACTCTCACTGCACATGTTGGTTTATTGTAAAAACTTGTAATGGCTTCTATTAAATTTTGCTCTACATTGTATTCTTTTAAGGAATGCCATAGTTCGTCCTCCTCACAGTGTCAAATGCATTTTCTAAGTCAATAAAACACAGGTGCAAATCAATGTTTCTCTCAAGGAATTTTTCTATTATTTGTCTAATTGTAAATATGTGGTCTTGTACACTTCTTCCTGGTCTAAATCCACTCTGATGCTCATCAATCTGATCCTCTACTCTTTTCCTTAGTCTCATTTCCAGTATCCTGGCATATACTTTTCCTGGAACGCTAAGTAGTGATATCCCTCTATAGTTTGAGCATTCCATATTTGATCCTTTCTTATGTATTGGTACTACCGTTCCCTTTTCCAGTCGTCTGGCACCTGTTTGGACTTCCATGTTTGTTGGCATATTGCATGTAGTAGTTTGTCTGCCTCTCTGCCTTGGTTTTTAATCATTTCTGGATAAACTTGATCTGCTCCTGGGGCTTTTCCTAATTTCACTTTTCTTATAGCTGTTTGGATTTCTTACATTGATATATCTACATCTTCAGCTGTCTCCTCTGGATTACTTGTTACTCTTACTAATTGATCTTTACTCCTTGTTTCATACATTCTGGAGGGATTATGTAATTGGTGAAAATGCTTTCTCCATGTTTCCATGATTTCGCTGTCTTCTTTCATTATTTCTCATTTGACATTCTTAATTTGTCGTATTGGGCATGCTTTGGTCTTTCTCGTGCTCTTCAATGCCCCACCAGAACAGCTTTTGATTTCCTTGATAGCTTTCTTGGAGTCTTTGTCCAAACTCTTCCCATTGTTCCTGTTTTGCTTTCCTCACTTCCTCTTTGGCGATAGCTCTTTTATTCACGTAATCTATCTTATCCTCTGGTCTCTTTGTTTGCAAGTATTTCTTCCAGGCATCCTTCTTTTTCTTTGATCTTAGTCTTGACGTTCTCATTCCACTATGCTGTTCTTTTCTTTCCTATCTCCTTTAATTTGTTCCCCACCACAGACCTCTTCCGTACAACTGAGGAGTGTTTCTTTATACATCTGCCACTTTTCTTCTATTGTGCTATCATTCAGTTCCATCTGTCTTTCACTTATAAATCTTTTTATCCTAGATTGATATATGTTTTACTACCTGTTTATTTAGCTACTATTTTGAGTTTAGTAGCTTTCTTCTCTTCCCTTTTCTGTTTGTTTTCCTCAGTCAGTAATCTCATTTTGGCAATCACTAAGTGATGATCACTAAATATTTCTGCTCCTCTGTTTACTGTTGCATCAATGTACTGTAAAAAGGGAGCTGCTAACTATTATGTAGTCTATCGTTGGCTTTTCACACCTATCTTCATTTAGTCTTGTATATTTGTAGATATCTTTATGAGGAAAAAGGTGTTGGTTATTTTCATGTTATTCTTTTGGCAAAAATCTATTAGTCTCTCTCCATTTGGAGAAGTTGTTGTCTCTCCTTCTTTACCTATTATTCCTCCCGACGTTTCTACATTGTTGCCTACTCTAGCATTTAAATATCTAAAAGCATTAGTTCCTGTTTGGATTTAAGATTCTCCGCAGCTATTTGTAAATCACTTTCGAAGATATCTTTTTTCTTTAGTTGCGTCTTCGTTTGGTCCATAAGCTATTAATTTAATTTTAATATTTACCTCTAATAGCCGTGGGCTTATAAATTTCCAACTTTCTAGTAACTTTTCATGTCTTTTATGCAATACTCCTGCTCTAGCTCTATCTTTGACATCTACTCCTGAGAAGATTAAAATATGATTCGGTCTTACATTTTCTATTCCTTGTCCTTTTTTCTTTGTTTCTGTAATGGCCAAAATATCTACTTTGAATTTTTCCATTTCTTCAACTAATTTAACTCTTTTCCATTTATTGCCCCTAACGTTCCATGTTCCAAAAATCACAGTCCGTGTTCGTTTCCAAGTTCGTCTTCCAAAGATCAAGCCCGTTATATTCCTTTACTTCTCTTAATCAGTTTGTTTTGGATAAGCAAGGGATAAGCCCACTGTACCCTAGATAGATGGTGGGGCTGCCACCTTGAGGCCCCCTACCAGGCCTTGTTATTTTCTGTCAGGGTTAACTCTCTTAGCGTTGAGTCATTCAAGATCAGCATGCAAGACAGCAGGTTGTTATTTTCTGTCAGGGTATACCTTAGTGTTTCGTCACTCAAGACCGGCCTGCAAGGCAGCAGGTTGTTTTCTGTCAGGGTTAATTCCCTTAGCCTTTGGGCAAGACCCGCCTGCAAGGCAGCAGGAGACTCGTAGAGGGCGGGATCATCTAATCCCCGTACATGTGCTTACCTGTCCACTGCCCGGTAAAGTGCTATTTTTTAGAAACAACCATCGAACACTGACAAATTAATACGTTACAATATATTTTTAGTATGCCTCTGAAGTAGATCTAACATTCGATCTATAAAGGTTGAGACAAAAAGCAGGCCAGGGGCATGTCGGAAGTGAAGGAAATGACATTGAATAATGTTAGATCTACTATTTGGTCTAGATCTAGAAAAATTGTAATCTCGGACACTAGGAAACGAACTGTCAGTGAATATGACTGCTAGTTGTGATTGAATTCTGACGAAAGACGTTGTTAATGAAACTCCTTTTTAAAGAAGTGGGGTTAGCTCAGTTGATAGCAAACTTTCCTTTCATGGCGAGGCGATGGATGCAAAGGTCGCGGGTTCGATCGTCATGGTGGTCATGTTTTATTTCTGTCTATTCCTTGTATTTAAATCGTCTTTCTGCCTATGGGGCAGTACTACAATTCAATGTCATTTCTTCACTGCCTGACTACTACTACTACTACTACTATTACTACTACTAAATATCTAATACTACTACTACTACTACTACTACTACTACTACTACTACTACTACTACTACTACTACTACTACTACTACTGCTACTACTACTTCTACTACTAATTATTATTACATGTATATTGTTATTATTCTTATTCTTATTCTTATTATTATATTATAGTATATTAGTGTTTTATTGTTATTATTTTGTTATTATTATTACTCTTATTATTATTATTATTATTATTATTATTATTATATATTATTATTATTATATATTATTATCATCAGTATTATCATTATTATTATTATCATTATTATTATTATTATTATTATCAATAATCTTCCTCGTATTATTATTATTATTTCTGCCACGGTGATGAGGATAATGATAAATTTAATTATGACGTCAACCAAACGTTATCCTCATCATCTTCGTTATCATCGTTATCGTTTTCGTCGAGTGATGTTTACTTTAATCACTATCACTACTCAATGCAACCGACCCAATAATGCTCCTCTTCTTTAGCAGATTTGGTCATCGCTTCACCTTTGCCAATGCCGGGGATATCTGGTTACCCCCTTGCCTATCGGAAGACAGAACAGCTATCCAAGTCATTTGAGAAGAATCAAGAAATGTCTCTTCGAGACGATGACATCCTGATATGCTCATATCCAAAAACAGGTACATGTAGCTAGCTATTTCTGTTGGTCACGTAGGTATGTAAGTACATGTAGCTAGCTATTTCTGTTGGTCACGTAGGTATGTAAGTACATGTACCTAGTTATTTCTTTTGGTCACGTAGGTATGTAAGTACATGTAGCTAGTTATTTCTTTTGGTCACGTAGGTATGTAAGTACATGTAGCTAGCTATTTCTGTTGGTCACGTAGGTATGTAAGTACATGTAGCTAGCTATTTCTTTTGGTCACGTAGGTATGTAAGTACATGTAGCTAGCTATTTCTTTTGGTCATGTAGGTATATATAGCTAGTTATTTGTATTGGTCATGTAGGTATATATAGCTAGTTATTTGTATTGGTCATGTAGGTATATATAGCTAGCTATTTCTTTTGGTCATGTAGGTATATATAGCTAGTTATTTGTATTGGTCATGTAGGTATATATAGCTAGTTATTTGTATTGGTCATGTAGGTATATATAGCTAGTTATTTGTATTGGTCATGTAGGTATGTATAGCTAGTTATTTGTATTGGTCATGTAGGTATATATAGCTAGTTATTTGTATTGGTCATGTAGGTATATATAGCTAGTTATTTGTATTGGTCATGTAGGTATATATAGCTAGTTATTTGTATTGGTCATGTAGGTATATATAGCTAGTTATTTGTATTGGTCATGTAGGTATATATAGCTAGTTATTTGTATTAGTCATGTAGGTACATGTATCTAGCTATGAGTATTAGTCATGTAGGGACATGTATCTAGCTATGGGTATTGGTCATGTAGGGACATGTATCTAGCTATGAGTATTGGTCATGTAAGGACATGTATCTAGCTATGGGTATTGGTCATGTAGGGACATGTATCTAGCTATGAGTATTGGTCATGTAAGGACATGTATCTAGCTATGAGTATTGGTAATGTAGGAACATGTAGCTAGCTATGAGTATTGGTCATGTAGGGACATGTAGCTAGCTATGAGTATTGGTAGTGTAGGGACATGTAGCTAGCTATGGGTATTGGTCATGTAGGGACATGTAGCTAGCTATTTGTATTGGTCATGTAGGGACATGTAGCTAGCTATTTGTATTGGTCATGTAGGGACATGTAGCTAGCTATTTGTATTGGGCATGTGGGAGATGTAGCTAGCTATTTGTATTGGTCATGTAGGGACATGTAGCTAGCTATAGTATTGGTCATGTAGGGACATGTAGCTAGATATGAGTATTGGTAGTGTAGGGACATGTAGCTAGCTATGAGTATTGGTAGTGTAGGGACATGTAGCTAGCTATGAGTATTGGTAGTATAGGGACATGTAGCTAGCTATGAGTATTAGTAGTGTAGGGACATGTAGCTAGCTATGAGTATTGGTAGTGTAGGGACATGTAGCTAGCTATTAGTATTGATCGTGTAGGGACATGAAGCTAGCTTTTTGTATTGGTCATGTAAGTACATGTAGCTAGCTATTTGTATTGGTCATGTAGGGACATGTAGCTAGCTATTTGTATTGGTCATGTGGGGACATGTAGCTAGCTATTTATATTCGTCATGTAGGTATATGTAGTTAGCTATTTGTATTGGTCATGTAGGGACATTTAAGTAGCTATTTGTATTGGTCATGTAGGGACATGTAGCTAGCTATTAGTATTGGCCATGTAGGGACATGTAGCTAGCTATTAGTATTGGTCATGTAGGGACATGTAGCTAGCTATGAGTATTGGTCATGTAGGGACATGTAGTAGCTATTAGTATTGGTCATGTTGGGACATGTAGCTAGCTATGAGTATTGGTAGTGTAGGGACATGTAGCTAGCTATGAGTATTGGTAGTGTAGGGACATGTACCTAGCTATGAGTATTGGTAGTGTAGGGACATGACACTAGCTATGAGTATTGGTAGTGTAGGGACATGTAACTACCTATGAGTATTGGTAGTGTAGGGATATGTAGCTAGCTATGAGTATTGGTAGTGTAGGGACATGTAGCTAGCTATGAGTATTGGTAG
>JAXRKP010001306.1:0-22500 GCA_037039925.1 Doris montereyensis | reverse complement strand
GGGCTATTCTCATAAAGTAGCATCATTCATGAGGACGACATCCCGGTAAAGCGGCGTCACTCATGGACCGACATCCTGGTTGTTGTTGTTGTTGTTGTTACTAATCCAGCAGCGCTCGGGCATAATGTGTCCTTCGGCCCAATGCCATGTAGTGGTATCTGCAGGTTTTTTTCCCACCTGTTGTGGGGTTCCACAAATATCGCTCCAAGTATCGGTTTTCTCGAGGATTAGCTTGTTACACTGGTCTTTCAATTTGTGGCATTCAAGAAAGTGATGGGTCACAGTTTCATGGTGGTGGTCAAAAAGAGGTAGGCGACATCCTGGTAAAGTGACGCCAGTCATCTGGACGACATCCTGGTAAAGAGGCGCCAGTCATCTGGACGACATCCTGGTAAAGAGGCGCCAGTCATCTGGACGATATCCTGGTAAAGTGGTGCCAGTCATCTGGACGACATCATGGTAAATTGGCGACAGTCATCTGGACGACATCCTGGTAAAGAGACGCCAGTCATCTGTACGACATCCTGGTAAAGTGGTGCCAGTCATCTGGACGACATCCTGGTAAAGAGGCGCCAGTCATCTGGACGACATCCTGGTAAAGTGGCGCCAGTCATCTGGGCGACATCCTGGTAAAGTGGCGCCAGTCGCCGGGACGGCATGCTGGAAAAGTGGTGCCACTCATGGGGACGACATCCTGCAAAAAGTGGCGTCACTCATTGGGACGAAATCCTGGTAAAGGGACGCCACTCATGGCAACGAAATCCTGGTAAAGTGGCGTCACTCATTGGGACGAAATCCTGGTAAAGGGACGTCACTCATGGGGACGATATCCTATAAAACTGGTGCCACTCTCTCTCTCTCTCTCTCTCTCTCTCTCTCTCTCTCTCTCTCTCTTTCTCTTTCTCTCTCTCTCTCTCTCTCTCTCTCTCTTTCTCTCTCTCTCTCTCTCTCTCTCTCTCTCTCTCTCTCTCTCTCCCTCGCACGCGCGCACGCGCGCGCGCGCCTCTCTTATATATTCTCTATCCACCTCGTCCCCAAGATTTTGAATACTAGAACAGTCACCACAATGTTACATTGGCTGTCTTGATTTCCAGGTACATACCGAGACATGTCTTGAAGAAGAAAACAAGGTCATTCTTCTACTCCGTAACCCCAAGGACACCATGACGTCACTCTACTGTCAGACGCGTTCACTTCTGCCGCCGTCTAACTACACTGGAACGTTTGAGCAGTTCGTGATGCTGCTCTTGGAATGCGGATGTGAGTTACGTATCCTAGATTATATAGATGGATTCATAGTCCGTATCCACGCACAATAGAATACGTAAATACGGATTACTGAATACGAAAGATTCCAAAGATCCCAACGTCTCACGTGCAAAAGATCGAGAACAGAAAGATATACAAAATCATTCGGTCCCACCTCCATTAAAAAACTCCAATGAGTTTTTCGTTTAAATTATACTATTTCTTAGCATTAAACTTTTACTCTCAGTTTTAAGCTCTTAGTTATCGACTTTACTGATTTTACTAAACATTCATTGCTTGTATTTTTAAAAGAAATATATTAAGGAATTACACCTATTTAGAAAGGCTATTTAGGCATTTATTTATATTATGAATGGGAGTTGTTTAAACAATTTTTGTATCTATGATAACGATTTACAAAGATCTTAAAACATATCTATACTTATATTTATACAACATAATCATTATGGTTTTGTTGTGTATTGATTTTAGTCGTAAAATAGAGGATGAAAGAGAGACTGAAAGGGAAAGAGAGGAATTGTATTATAATTTATTCATTCTGATTTGAAACGTGACCAGAGTAAATTTCCTTTTGAACAAATAAAGATATCTTATCTTATCTTTTTTTTTTAAATTTAATTGATTTACAAGCGCAGGCTCACCGACTACATAAATATATCCCCACGCAGTGCGGCCGCAGGCCATTTCATTCACAGTCCTTCTCAACTCCCGGGGGAGCATACCGTATAGAAGCCTGTTAGGCGCTTCATATTAACACTCTGAGAAGATATTTCTCTTCTTATAGCTGAGTATTCATTCATACCAGACTCAAGTGAAGAAAGTATTGAAAAGTAAAAAGTATCTGTTCTAAGAGTACAAGTTGTAAAAAACAAAATAACCCCTACCTGTGTCAGCCGTGGGTTCTAAACGAATGTAGTCGTGTCTAAACGAGTGTAGTCGTGTCTAAACGAGTGTACTCGTGTCTAAACGAGTGTAGTCGTGTCTAAACGAGTGTAGTCGTGTCTAAACAAGTGTAGTCGTGTCTAAACGAGTGTAGTCGTGTCTAAACAAGTGTAGTCGTGTCTAAACCAGTGTAGTCGTGTCTAAACCAGTGTAGTCGTGTCTAAACCAGTGTAGTCGTGTCTAAACAAGTGTAGTCGTGTCTAAACGAGTGTAGTCGTGTCTAAACAAGTGTAGTCGTGTCTAAACGAGTGTAGTCGTGTCTAAACGAGTGTAGTCGTGTCTAAACGAGTGTAGTCGTGTCTAAACGAGTGTAGTCGTGTCTAAACCAGTGTAGTCGTGTCTAAACGAGTGTAGTCGTGTCTAAACGAGTGTAGTCGTGTAGTCGTGTCTAAACGAGTGTAGTCGTGTCTAAACCAGTGTAGTCGTGTCTAAACGAGTGTAGTCGTGTAGTCGTGTCTAAACCAGTGTAGTCGTGTCTAAACAAGTGTAGTCGTGTCTAAACAAGTATAGTCGTGTCTAAACGAGTGTAGTCGTGTCTAAACAAGTCGTGTCTAAACCAGTGTAGTCGTGTAGTCGTGTCTAAACCAGTGTAGTCGTGTCTAAACCAGTATAGTCGTGTCTAAACGAGTGTAGTCGTGTCTAAACAAGTGTAGTCGTGTCTAAACCAGTGTAGTCGTTTCTAAACAAGTGTAGTCGTGTCTAAACCAGTGTAGTCGTGTCTAAACAAGTGTAGTCGTGTCTAAACCAGTGTAGTCGTGTCTAAACCAGTGTAGTCGTGTAGTCTAAACCAGTGTAGTCGTTTCGTGTCTAAACCAGTGTAGTCGTAGTCGTGTCTAAACAAGTGTAGTCGTGTCTAAACAAGTGTAGTCGTGTCTAAAGAAGTGTAGTCGTGTCTAAACAAGTGTAGTCGTGTAGTCGTGTCTAAACAAGTGTAGTCGTGTCTAAACCAGTGTAGTCGTGTAGTCGTGTCTAAACAAGTGTAGTCGTGTCTAAAAACACGTGTAGTCGTGTCTAAACAAATGTAGTCGTGTCTAAACAAGTGTAGTCGTGTAGTCGTGTCTAAACAAGTGTAGTCGTGTCTAAACAAGTCGTGTCTAAACAAGTGTAGTCGTGTAGTCGTGTCTAAACAAGTAATAGTGTAGTCGTGTAGTCGTGTCTAAACCAGTGTAGTCGTGTCTAAACAAGTGTAGTCGTGTCTAAACCAGTGTAGTCGTGTAGTCATGTCTAAACAAGTGTAGTCGTGTCTAAACAAGTCTAGTCGTGTCTAAACAAGTGTAGTCGTGTCTAAACAAGTGTAGTCGTGTCTAAACAAGTGTAGTCGTGTCTAAACCAGTGTAGTCGTGTCTAAACAAGTGTAGTCGTGTCTAAACCAGTGTAGTCGTGTCTAAACCAGTGTAGTCGTGTCTAAACAAGTGTAGTCGTGTCTAAACCAGTGTAGTCGTGTCTAAACCAGTGTAGTCGTGTAGTCGTGTCTAAACAAGTGTAGTCGTGTCTAAACCAGTGTAGTCGTGTAGTCGTATCTAAACCAGTGTAGTCGTGTCTAAACAAGTGTAGTCGTGTCTAAACAAGTGTAGTCGTGTAGTCGTGTCTAAACAAGTGTAGTCGTGTCTAAACAAGTGTAGTCGTGTAAACAAGTGTAGTCGTCTAGTCGTGTCTAAACAAGTGTAGTCGTGTCTAAACAAGTGTAGTCGTGTCTAAACAAGTGTAGTCGTGTCTAAACAAGTGTAGTCGTGTCTAAACCAGTGCAGTCGTGTCTAAACCAGTGTATACGTGTCTAAACCAGTGTAGTCGTGTCTAAACCAGTGTAGTCGTGTCTAAACCAGTGTAGTCGTGTCTAAACAAGTAAACCAGTGTAGTCGTGTAGTCGTGTCTAAACCAATGTAGTCGTGTCTAAACAAGTGTAGTCGTGTCTAAACGAGTGTAGTCGTGTCTAAACAAGTGTAGTCGTGTCTAAACAAGTGTAGTCGTGTCTAAACAAGTGTAGTCGTGTAGTCGTGTCTAAACAAGTGTAGTCGTGTCTAAACAAGTGTAGTCGTGTCTAAACAAGTGTAGTCGTGTCTAAACAAGTGTAGTCGTGTCTAAACCAGTGTAGTCGTGTCTAAACCAGTGTAGACGTGTCTAAACCAGTGTAGTCGTGTCTAAACGAGTGTAGTCGTGTCTAAACCAGTGTAGTCGTGTCTAAACAAGTGTAGTCGTGTCTAAACCAGTGTAGTCGTGTAGTCGTGTCTAAACCAGTGTAGTCGTGTCTAAACAAGTGTAGTCGTGTCTAAACAAGTGTAGTCGTCTCTAAACAAGTGTAGTCGTGTCTAAACAAGTGTAGTCGTGTCTAAACAAGTGAAGTCGTGTAGTCGTGTCTAAACAAGTGAAGTCGTGTAGTCGTGTCTAAACCAGTGTCGTCGTGTAGTCGTGTCTAAACCAATGTAGTCGTGTAGTCGTGTCGAAACAAGTGTAGTCGTGTAGTCGTGTCTAAACAAGTGTAGTCGTGTCTAAACAAGTGTAGTCGTGTCTAAACAAGTGTAGTCGTGTCTAAACAGGTGTAGTCGTGTCTAAACAAGTGTATTCGTGTAGTCGTGTCTAAACAAGTGTAGTCGTGTCTAAACCAGTGTCGTCGTGTAGTCGTGTCTAAACAAGTGTAGTCGTGTCTAAACCAGTGTAGTCGTGCAGTCGTGTCTAAACAAGTGTAGTCGTGTAGTCGTGTCTAAACAAGTGTAGTCGTGTCTAAACAAGTGTAGTCGTGTCTAAACAAGTGTAGTCGTGTAGTGTTTAAACCAGTGTAGTCGTGTAGTCGTGTCTAAACCAGTGTAGTCGTGTAGTCGTGTCTAAACCAGTGTAGTCGTGTAGTCGTGTCTAAACAAGTGTAGTCGTGTCTAAACAAGTGTAGTTGTGTCTAAACAAGTGTAGTCGTGTAGTCATGTCTAAACCAGTGTAGTCGTGTCTAAAAAGTGTAGTCGTGTAGTCGTGTCTAAACCAGTGTAGTCGTGTCTAAACAAGTGTAGTCGTGTAGTCGTGTCTAAACCAGTGTAGTCGTGTCTAAACCAGTGTATTCGTGTCTAAACCAGTGTAGTCGTGTCTAAACCAGTGTAGTCGTGTCTAAACCAGTGTAGTCGTGTCTAAACCAGTGTAGTCGTGTCTAAACCAGTGTAGTCGTGTCTAAACCAGTGTAGTCGTGTCTAAACCAGTGTAGTCGTGTCTAAACCAGTGTAGTCGTGTCTAAACCAGTGTAGACGTTTCTAAACCAGTGTAGTCGTGTCTAAACCAGTGTAGTCGTGTCTAAACCAGTGTAGTCGTGTCTAAACCAGTGTAGACGTTTCTAAACCAGTGTAGTCGTGTCTAAACCAGTGTAGTTGTGTCTAAACCAGTGTAGTCGTGTCTAAACCAGTGTAGTCGTGTCTAAACCAGTGTAGACGTTTCTAAACCAGTGTAGTCGTGTCTAAACCAGTGTAGTCGTGTCTAAACCAGTGTAGTCGTGTAAACCAGTGTAGTCGTGGCCAGAAGCGTAATTTGGTTCAGCTACAACGCATCAATGGGCGAGTGGTTAGGCGGGAATGGGGATCGAGATCGCCGGTTCGAATCCTGGCAAAACCAGGTCTCGTTCCTTGGGAAGACACTTTTTATCGTTCTTCTCCGATGGGACTAGTTGTCGATCCAATTTCCTGGACCAGGAGGTGGGTTTTACTCGAATGAAATTAGATAATTTTTCAACACGTCGGATAGGAACCCACGACCTTTGGGTTGAGTGCTCTACACTTTGCCACTGGAGCACCATATCGTCCCCTTCTAAATTTAGTCTGAACGATAAACGTTGCGATTAGTCCTTTCTTTCAATTTTTGTTTCGGAGATTTTTTGTTTTACTTTACTTTATTCTCCCTCCGCCCCTCGCCCCCCGCCCCCTCCCCTCCTCCTCACTCATGTTATATTGTAGTTACCGTTTCGTTCCATTTCTATTGTTGGTTTGTTGCTTTCATTTTAAACGTTGTTTACTTGTTTAGTTGTTTTCTAAGGACTATGTTTGTACAATTTTTTTCAATTTTTATTAGGATTTTTATATACTTAACTAGCACAGTTACTACAAAGCATTTTGATGCTTTATTTCACAATGATTTCAATTTGATCATTTCTGTCGGGTTTTTCTTTGATCGTTTTTTCTTAGAAAAAGGTTCCTTGAGTTCGATGGGTTTTATCTTCTTTTGTGTGTGTGCGCGCGCGCGCGCGTGTGTGTTGTGTGTGTGTGTGTGTGTGTGTGTGTGTGTGCATGTGTGTGTGAGGGGAGGGGGGTTTATTTTTATTTATTTTTTTCCTGTTGTGTTTGTAAATAAGACCTGTTATGATGAATCTATTTTATGTTTATGACCATATACAAATCTTGAAAACATTGACATTTTTGCTGGGTTACCCAATCAAACTCTTAATGACCAACAGCAAAACTGCTCTCAAGAGGGAGCTAAGCGAGCTTCGACATTGATAGGGTAGCACTCCCTTCCCCTTCCCTTTCTTACCCAATGTAAGTAATGGGTTTCACCACGCGAACGCCGTAGAAGTAAGCCACAGAGCCGCAACTGACCATGAAGCCAGCTGAGGCGGTAAGTGTAAACAACTTTGTCGACGTTCCAAGGACTATCTCGGAATTTGAGCGACTCGTGTCTCATTATGAAGAAGATAGAAGAAGACAATGGAATGCTACACTCCCAGGTGCTTGCTTAACGAGCTTGAGCTTAAACTTCGTGGTTCGATTTATTTTTCTCCTTAAAACGAAACCCGTCCTTTAACCCCAGGGTAGAGTTGACCCAGTGCGTAGGCTTAAAGCAGGATTTCAAAATCCTTCTTTCTGTCCACCAAGATAATTATGTAAATGTCGACACATCCCATTTCACCAGTTCACTACGGAAGTTCATGTCAAAATCCTTCCTTCTGTCCACCAAGATAATTATGTAAATGTTGACATGTCCCTTTTCCCCAGTTCATTACGATAGTTCATGTCAAAATCCTTCCTTCTGTCCACCAAGATAATTATGTAAATGTCGACACATCCCATTTCACCAGTTCACTACGGAAGTTCATGTCAAAATCCTTCCTTCTGTCCACCAAGATAATTATGTCAATGTTGACACGTCTCTTTACCACAGATCACTACGAAAGTTCATTTCAAAATCCTTTCCTTCTGTCCACCAAGATAATTATGTCAATGTTGACACGTGTTTTTACCACAGATCACTACGGTGCAATGTTCGAGTACATGATGGAATTTCAACGTGGCTGGGATGACCACCCCGATGTGCCTGTCTTCACGTCTGTCTTCGAAGATATGAAAAAAGTAAGACTATCAGAGGCCATTAATATTATTATTATTGTTGTTGTTGTTGTTGTTGTTGTTGTTGCTGCTGTTACTGTTGTATTGTTGTGGTTGTTGTTGTTGTTGCTCTTGCTATTGTTGTTGTTGCTATTGTTTCTATTAATGTTTTGTTGTTGTTGCTGGTAATGTCGTATTGATGTGGTTGTTGTTGTTGTTGTTGCTATTGTTTCTGTTGTTGCTTTGTTGTTGTTGCTCTTGTTGTTGTTATTGCTGCTGTTGTTATTCTTGTTGTTGTTTTTGTTGTTCTTACTGCTGTTGTTGCTCTTGTTATCGTTGTCGTTATTGTTCTCCTTCTTGTTGTTATGGCTGTTGTTGTTGTTGTAATTGTTGTTGTTCTTGTTGTTGCTGTTGTTGTTGCTGATGATAATAAGTATGGTGATGTTGTTGTCACTGCTATTGAGGTTTATATCAGCTTTATGGCCGGGAGGCACCTCTTGAAGAAAAACTCTACGGCCCTATGGAGAGTCTGCAAGACTATGCACTTCATGGCGACAATCCGCGTCCTGATCTGACCCGCCGGTAGAGAGACTGACGAAGAAGAAGAAGAAGTTGTCGCTAAGTTGTTCTTGTAGTTGTTTCAATAGTTGTTGTTCTAATAAGTGTTGTTATTAATCTTCATATTGTTGTTCTAATAGATGTTGTTACTAATCTTCTTACTGTTGTTCCAATTGTTGTTGTTATTAATGTTCTTACTGTTGTTCTAATAGTTGTTGTTATTAATGTTCTCACTGTTGTTCTTACTGCTGTTCTTACTGTTGTTCTTACTGTTGTTCTTACTGCTGTTCTAACTGTTGTGCTTACTGTTGTTCTTACTGTTGTTCTTAGTGTTGTTCTTACTGCTCTTCTTACTGCTGTTCTTACTGCTGTTCTTATTGTTGTTCTTAGTGTTGTTCTTACTGCTCTTCTTACTGCTCTTCTTACTGCTCTTCTTACTGTTGTTCTTACTGCTGTTCTTACTGCTGTTCTTACTGTTGTTCTTAGTGTTGTTCTTACTGCTCTTCTTACTGCTCTTCTTACTGCTCTTCTTACTGCTGTTCTTACTGTTGTTCTTACTGCTGTTCTTACTTCTGTTTTTACTATTGATCTTACTAAATGTTCTTACTGTTTTCTCTTTGCTTGTTACTGTAATGTTCTTATTGTTGTTCTTCATTGATGTACTTTCAGTTCTTCCTACTGTTCTCACCGATGATCCCACTGATATTCTTGCTGTTATTCTCACTGATGTTCTTGTGGTTGTTCCCTCTCTTCTTCTTACTGTTCTCACCAATGATCTTACTTATGCTCGTACTGTTGTTCTTACTGTTGTTCATACTGATGTTCTTACTGTTGTTCTTACTGATGTTCTTACTGTTGCTCCCTCCTTCTTCTTACTGTTCTCACAGATGATCTTACTCATGTTCTCACTGTTGTCCTTACTGATGTTCTTACTGTTGTTTTTACTGATGTTCTTACTGTTGCTCCATCCCTTCTTCTTACTGTTCTCACAGATGATCTTACTCATGTTCTCACTGTTGTCCTTACTGATGTTCTTACTGTTGTTTTACTGATGTTCTTACTGTTGCTCCTCTCTTCTTCTTACTGTTCTCACCGGTGATCTTACTCATGTTCTTACTGTTGTTCTCGCTGTTTTTCTTACTAATTTCACCGGTGATGTTACTGATGTTCTTACTGTTGTTCTGACTGCTGTTCTTACCGTGACTCACTTTGTTCTTCTTACTGTTCTCACTGATGATCTTACTGATATTCTTACTGATGTTCTTAATGATGTTCTCACTGATGTTCTCACCGATGATCTTACTGATGTTCTTACTGATATTCTTACTGATCTTCTTACTGGTGTATTTACTGATGTTCCCTCTCTTCGTCTTACTGTTCTCACCGATGATCTTACTGATGTTCTTACTGTTGTTCTTACTGATGTTCTTACTGTTCTCACCGATGATCCCCGGTGGTTGGCGGGCGTTGCTGGTAGGTCCTATTTCTTTCTTTTCCTCTCACCCATCTTTCATTTTACTATTTCCTCTTGATTCACTCTGAAATCGCCACAATGGTGGACGGAGTAAATTTCAATGAAACAAACACCGATGACCTTACTGATGTTCTTACTGTTGTTCCCTCTGCTGTTTTTCTTACTGTTCACGCCGATGACCTTACTGATGTTCTTACTGTTGTTCCCTCTGCTGTGCTTCTTACTGTTCACGCCGATGACCTTACTGATGTTCTTGCTGTTGTTCCCTCTGCTTCTTACTTTCTGACCTTGCTGATGTTCTTGCTGTTCCCTCTGCTATTCTTCTTACTGTTCACGCCGATGACCTTACTGATGTTCTTACTGTTGTTCCCTCTGCTGTGCTTCTTACTGTTCACGCCGATGACCTTACTGATGTTCTTGCTGTTGTTCCCTCTGCTGTTCTTCTTACTGTTACACGCCGATGATCTTACTGATGTTCTTACTGTTGTTCTTACTGTTATTCTTACTGTTGTTCTTACTGTTGTTCTTACTGCTGTTCTTCTTACTGTTCACGCCGATGATCTTACTGATGTTCTGACTGTTGTTCCCTCTGCTGTTCTTCTTACTGTTACACGCCGATGATCTTACTGATGTTCTTACTGTTGTTCTTACTGTTATTCTTACTGTTGTTCTTACTGTTGTTCTTACTGCTGTTCTTCTTACTGTTCACGCCGATGATCTTACTGGTGTTCTTACTGCTGTTCTTACTGATGTCATTACCATCGTTTTGACTGTTGCTTTCACTATTGTTCTTATAAATGTTATTACGGTTGTGACGTGAAATAACAAAACACATTTTAAGCTGAAAATCCCCCAATCGGCCTACATTTGTCACATATTATTACCACCTGCATTTGCCTATGTTATTTCTAGACATAGAAAGAGAATGTCTTCACATCCATAAAGGCTAAGCCCTATACTACCCCCGCTACCCAAACACTTTGAAGTCGTCTCCCCTCTTCGAATGTCATGCATGCGGCGCTGAAAAATCTCTCTCTCTCTCTCTCTCTCTCTCTCTCTCTCTCTCTCTCTCTCTCTCTCTCTCTCTCTCTCTCTCTCTCTCTCTCTCTCTCTCTCTCTCTCTCTCTCTCTCTCTCTCTCTCTCTCTCTCTCTCTCTGTTTGTCTCTGTGTCTGTCTTACTGTCTCTATGTCTGTGTCTGTCTCTATGTCTATGTATCTGTGTCCATCTCTTTGTCCGTTTGCCTGCCTGCCTGCTTGCCTATCTATATGTTTGTCTGTATCAGTTATGTGAATGATGTTGTAGGTGACAGCTTCAAAAACAATCCAAACGCTTTGTACAGATATGTAAAGAAACTCAAAGTAGATTCAACAGGTATTCAACAGCTAATAGACACAAATGCAAAACCTACAATCAGATTGTCAAAATAAAGCCGATATACTGGCAGCACAGTTTCAATTTGTATTTACCGGAGAAAATTTGCACTGCATACCAAGAAAGGAGACAAACTAAACGCAGTAATTACCGTTTATTTCCCTTGCATGGCATATTATCCAAAACACTCAAACATATTTCATTCTCGGCCATCATGAAGGACGCTGATAACACCCTATCACCATACCAACATGCTTTCCAAGCCAAACATTCATGTAAAACCCAAGTACTATTGGCATCACATGACGTAATTAACGCATATCCATGAATATAAAAAGTAACTTGCCATGATGATCTTAGACTTTACAAAGGCGTTTAATAAGGTTCCTCATGACAGGCTTGTGACCAAACTTGATCACTAGGGGATTAGGGGAAGTACCATAGATTGTATTAGATCATTCCTCAACAACCGCATTCATTCACTGAGGCTGGAAGGCACAGCATCTCCCCCCCCCCTGCCCTTTAATAGTCACTTCGAGAGTACCCCAGGGTTCAGTGGCGGGACCGACATTGTTACTACTTTTTATAAATGATATCCCCTACAACGTATCATCAACAGTGAGACTATTTACTGATGACTGTGTACTATACAGAGGAATACACATCACAGAAGACAACATACAACTTCAAAAAAAGACGTAGATTTTATAATGAATGGGAGACAAAATGGTTTCTGAATTTTTACACCTCAGAATGTACTATTCTTTAGTTTTCGTCATCAAGATCTGTAAGTCACAGTTAAACCATCCATAACTCTGAATTAGAATTAGTCAAAGAGCATGAATATCTTGGTGATAACTGAAAATGGTGAGCATACATTTTGACCAGATAGTGAAGAAGGCATACTAAAAGCTTGGGTTTATCAAAAGAAACACAAGAGGCATGCAAATAAGCATCAGGAAAAACATATTTATAATAATTAACGCCTTAGTGCGACCTCAACCAGAGTACTGCGCTACTGTATGCGATCTCTTTACCAGAAAAAGGAAGGATCGAGAATTGTACAACGCTGTGCAGTGAGACACGTCACTGGGGACTATGATCCTAACAGTAGTTGCCAAATTACTAAGACTAGGACTAGCAGTAGGACTCCTGAAGTGGGAAGCATTGATACAGGGCCGAAAGGTCATGACACGCCGTATTCCTACCGGAGAAGTTGCCATCCACAAACATCAGTTTTTCAGCAGCTATATACACCGAGAATGATGTTTAACAACATTTAACACCGTGGTATGAGGCAATGAAATTAGACCTCTAATCAACGCCCATCTCTATTTAACACCGAGGGTGTGAGGCAATGAAATTAGAGCTCTAATCAAAGCCCATATCTAGTTAACATCGAGGGTGTGAGGCAGTGAAATTAGAGCTCTAATCAACGCCCATCTCTAGTTAACACCGAGGGTGTGAGGCAATGGAATTAGAGCTCTAATCAACACCCATCTCTATTTAACACCGTGGTATGAGGCAATGGAATTAGACCTCTAATCAACACCCATCTCCATTTAACACCGTGGTATGAGGCAATGGAATTAGAGCTCTAATCAACGCCTATTTCTAGTTAACACCAAGGGTGTGAGGGCAATGAAATTAGAGCTCTAATCAACACCCATCTCTATTTAACACCGTGGTATGAGGCAATGAAATTAGAGCTCTAATCAACACCCATCTCTATTTAACACCGTGGTATGAGGCAATGGAATTAGAGCTCTAATCAACGCCTATTTCTAGTTAACACCAAGGGTGTGAGGCAATGAAATTAGAGCTCTAATCAACGCCAATTTCTAGTTAACACCGAGGGTGCAAGGCAATGCAAAATATACAGACACAGAATATGATACAGTAACAAACGGTCGCTTGTTCAACCCAATCAAATACACAATATATAGCAATTCATCGATATGTACATTACTATAATAATATACAGACACAGAATGTATTTTAGACGAGGTAGATATAGCCTGTGCATGACATCGATATGTACAGTACGGTACACCACATATAGACACTGTGTAGATGACATCGATATGTACAGTACGATACACCACATATAGACACTGTGTAGATGACATCGATATGTACAGTGCGATACACCATATAGACACTGTGTAGATGACATCGATATGTACAGTACGGTACACCACATATAGACACGGTGTAGATGACATGGATATGTACAGTACGGTACACCACATATAGACACTGTGTAGATGACATCTATATGTACAGTACGATACACCATATAGACACTGTGTAGATGACATCGATATGTACAGTACGATACACCACATATAGACACTGTGTAGGTGACATCTATATGTACAGTACGATACACCATATAGACACTGTGTAGATGACATCTATATGTACAGTACGATACACCATATAGACACTGTGTAGATGACATCGATATGTACAGTACGGTACACCACATATAGACACTGTGTAGATGACATCTATATGTACAGTACAATACACCATATAGACACTGTGTAGATGACATCGATATGTACAGTACGATACACCATATATACAATGTGTAGATGACATCGATATGTACAGTACGATACACCATATAGACACTGTGTAGATGACATCGATATGTACAGTACGATACACCATATATACAATGTGTAGATGACATCGATATGTACAGTACGATACACCATATAGACACTGTGTAGATGACATCGATATGTACAGTACGATACACCATATAGACACTGTGCAGATGACATCGATATGTACAGTACGGTACACCATATAGACACTGTGTAGATGATATCTATATGTACAGTACGATACACCATATAGACACTGTGTAGATGACATCTATATGTACAGTACGGTACACCACATATAGACACGGTGTAGGTGACATCGATATGTACAGTACGGTACACCACATAGACAATGTGTAGATGACATCTATATGTACAGTACCGTACACCACATATAGACCACTGTGTAGATGACATCAGTACGATACACCATATGTACATCAATATGTACGATACACCATATATACAATGTGTAGTTGACATCGATATATACATCGATATGTACATCGATATGTACGTACGGTACACCATATAGACACTGTGTAGATGACATCGATATGTACAGTACGGTACACCATATATATACTTTGTAGATGACATCGATATGTACAGTACGGTACACCATATATAGACACTGTGTAGATGACATCGATATGTACAGTACGGTACACCACATATATACTGTGTGGATGACATCTATGTAGATGACATCTATATATACGGTACACCATATATAGACACTGTGTAGATGACATCGATATGTACAGTACGGTACACCACATATAGACACTGTGTAGATGACATCGATATGTACAGTACGGTACACCATATATAGACACTGTGTAGATGACATCTATATGTACAGTACGGTACACCACATATAGACACTGTGTAGATGACATCGATATGTACAGTACGGTACACCATATATACAATGACATGTACAGTACGATGACATCGATATGTACAGTACGGTACACCACATATACACACTGTGTAGATGACATCGATATGTACAGTACGGTACACCATATATACAATGACATCGATATGTGTACGGATGACATCGATATGTACAGTACGGTACACCACATATAGACACTGTGTAGATGACATCAATATGTACAGTACGGTACACCACATATAGACATTGTGTAGCATAAACATGTACGACTACAAAAACAGTGATTATTTATGTAACTTTTAACTAACATTAAAAACGAACTTGCTAATATACATACCGATGGACAAACAACATGAATGCATCAGTAAACATAATATACATTAGAAAGGGCCGCCATAACGTTATATATAATAAGACATGTATTCATTTATTACAAAAGGAAAGTAATTATGATAATGTGAAGGATACTGATATTAGACCATATAAAAGCCCCAGAGGAACAAAGACGAGATAAATTAAATAATTATAAGGAATAGACAAACATTAACATTTTTAAAAAATGTCATTATCCTTCACTTCCGGTGTGCCATTTGCCTCACTGTTTACTGTTTGTATTTGGGACAATGTGGTGATATCCATAACACATGATAATTATTACGAGATGACGACACGCCTTTACTTGAAACTGAAATTACACGTTTTGGTTGCTTTTTGTCTTTTTCTTACAATCTGCCTTACCTCAGAATCCTTTGGACAGCATCAGACGCATCAACACGTTTCTAGGCAGCGGTTGCAGTGACGAGTTTTGCCGGCAGGTAGCTCATGCCAGTAAATTTAAAAGGATGAAAAGCCACAGAAAAGCCAATGCTGACGCTTTAGAAAAAACTATCTATCGTAAAGGAAGTGTGGGCTTTTATCGTAAAGGTGAGAGATGAATCAAACAATATTGAGCGCACAAGGGGTCTCATTCTTCCACTCGTTACTACTGGTTCTACTACTGCTGCTGCTCATGCTGCACTACTGGTGCTACTACTACTATTGGTACTACTACTACTGCTCTTCTTGCTCCTCCTCATCCTCCTACTGCTGCTGCTGCTGCTGCTGCTGCTGCTGCTGCTGCTGCTGCTGCTACTAATACTGCTACTATTACTGCTACTGTTGCTGCTGCTGCTACTACTACTGCTATTTGCTGCTGCTGCTGCTAATGCTGCTGCTGCTGCTGCTGCTGCTGCTGCTGCTGCTGCTGCTACTGCTGCTGCTGCTGCTGCTGCTGCTGCTGCTGCTGCTGCTGCTGCTGCTGCTGCTGCTGCTGCTGCTGCTGCTGCTGCTGCTGCTGTTACTTCTACTACTGCTGTTGCTCATGATGAACTGCTGAGTATTACTGTTACTATTACTACTGCTGCTACTGCTGCTGCTGCTGCTGCTGCTGCTGCTGCTGCTGCTGCTGCTGCTGCTGCTGCTGCTGCTGCTGCTGCTGCTGCTGCTGCTGCTGCTGCTGCTGCTGCCCACTGCCAATACCACTGCCACTGCCGCTGCTGCTGCTGCTGCTGCTGCTGCTGCTGCTGCTGCTGCTGCTGCTGTTACTGCTGCTGCTGCTGCTGCTGCTGCTGCTGCTGCTGCTGCTACTGTTGCTGTTGCTGCTGCTGCTGCTGCAACTACTGCCACTGCTGTTATTACTGCTGGTATTACTGCCGCTGCTGCTGCTGCTGCTGCTGCTGCTGCTGCTACTGCTGCTGCTGCTAACTGCTGCGACTATTACTGCTACTGCTGCTGCGGCAGCTGCTGCTGCTGCTGCTGTTGTTATTGCTGCTGCTGCTACTGTATTACTGTTGCTACTACTGTTACTATTGCTATTATTGCTACTACAAAAGCTGCATGATAAACCAGTAGTCCATAACAACCTTTTGATTTTGGTGAAGAAAAGCTACATAATACATGAGTAGATCGTAGCACGCATATTTTATACAGGAAAAGCTACATAATACATGAGTAGATCGTAGCAAGCATATTTTATACAGGAAAAACCACATGATAAATCAGTAGTTCGTAGCCTGAGTATTCGATACAGGAAAAGCCACATGATAAATCAGTAGTTCATAGCATAAGTATTCGATACAGGAAAAATACATGATAAATCAGTAGTTCATAGCATAAGTATTCGATACAGGAAAAGCCACATGATAAATCGGTAGTTCGTAACATAAGTATTCCATACAGAAAAGCCATATGATAAATCAGTAGATCGTAGCAAGTGTATTCGATATAGGAAAAGCCACATGATAAATTAGTAATCGTCGCATGCGTATTCGATATAGGAAAAGCCACATGATAAATTAGTAATCGTAGCAAATGTATTCCATACAGGAAAAGCCACGCTATAAATTAGCAGTTTGTCACATGCGTATTCCATACAGGAAATGCCACGTGATAAATTAGTAATCGTCGCATGCGTATTCCATACAGGAAAAGCCACGTGATAAATTAGTAATCGTCGCATGCGTATTCCATACAGGAAAGGCCACGTGATAAATTAGTAGTTTGTTGCATGCGTATTCCATACAGGAAAAGTCACATGGTAAATTAATAGTTCGTAGCAAGCATATTCGGTACAGGAAAAAATTACATGATGAATTGGTAGTCAATAACAACCTTATTTTGTTACTGGAAAAAACTACATGATAAATTATAGTCCATAACAACCTTATTTGGTTTAGGAAAAACTACATGATAAATTATAGTCCATAACAACCTTATTTGGTACAGGAAAAAACTACATGATAAATTATAGTCCACAACAACGTTATTTGGTACAGGAAAAACTACATGATAAATTATAGTCCACAACAACCTTATTTGGTACAGGAAAAACTACATGATAAATTATAGTCCATAACAACGTTATTTGGTACAGGAATAACTACATGATAAATTATAGTCCACAACAACCTTATTTGGTACAGGAAAAACTACATGATAAATTAGTAGTCCATAACAACGTTATTTGGTACAGGAAAAACTACATGATAAATTAGTAGTCCATAACAACGTTATTTGGTACAGGAAAAACTACATGATAAATTAGTAGTCCATAACAACGTTATTTGGTACAGGAAAAACTACATGATAAATTAGTAGTCCATAACAACGTTATTTGGTACAGGAAAAACTACATGATAAATTAGTAGTCCATAACAACGTTATTTGGTACAGGAAAAACTACATGATAAATTAGTAGTCCATAACAACGTTATTTGGTACAGGAAAAATTCATGATAAAACATGATAAATCAGTAGTTCGTAGCACATATTTTATACAGGAAAAGTTACATAATTAATTAGTAGTTCGTAACCACATTTTTATACAGGAAAAGCTACATGATAAATTAGTAGTCCATAACAACGTTATTTGGTACAGGAAAAATTCATGATAAAACATGATAAATCAGTACTTCGTAGCACACATTTTATACAGGAAAAACTACATGATATGTCACTAGATTGTGGCAAGCGTATTCGATACAGGAAAAGCTGCTTGACAAATTACTAGTTTGCAGCAAGCATATTTGTTTACAGGAAACGCCACGGATAAATCAGTATTTTCATGTACAGGAAAAGCTAAGTAATGAATTAGTAGTCCATAGCAACGGTATTTGATAGTGGAAATGTCACACGATAAATTAGTATTGCAATGCAACCTTATTCAATTCAAGAAAAGCTACATGAAAAATGAGTACATGTAGTCCATGGCAACCGTACTCAATATAGAAAAAGCTAAACGATAAAATATTGCTCTGAAACAGTCTTGTTGGATACAGCAAAAGCTACGTGATAACTGAATAGTCCACAGCAAATATGTTAAGAGAAAGCTAAATTATTAATTGGTAACCCATTATAGCCATATTGGGTACAGGAAAAGCTACATAATCAATCAGTAGTTCACAGCAACTTTATGCCGTACAAGAATAGCTACATGATCAATCAGTAGTTCATAGCAACTTTATTCGGTACAGGAAAAGCTACATCATAAACCAGTAGTTCCTAGCAACTTTATTCGGTACAGGATAAGCAACATGATAAGTCAGTAGTTCATAGCAACTTTATTCGGTACAGGAAAAGCTACATCATAAACCAGTAGTTCATAGCAACTTTATTTGGTACAGGAAAAGCTACATGATAAATCAGTAGTTCATAGCAATTTTATTCGGTATAGGAAAAAATACATGATAAATTAGTAGTTCATAACAACTTCATTCGGTACAGGAAAAGCTACATGATAAATCAGTGGTTCATAGCAACTTTATTTGGAACAGGAAAAGCTACATGACAAATCAGTAGTTCATTGCAACTTTATTTGATACAGGAAAAGGTACATAATATATCAGTAGTTCATAGCAACTTCATTCGGTACAGGAAAAGCTACATGATAAATCAGTAGTTCATAGCAACTTTATTCGGTATAGGAAAAACTACATGATAAATCAGTAGTCCATAGCAACTTCATTCGTTCCGTACAGGAAAAGCTACATGATAAATCAGTAGTTCATAGCAACTTTATTTGGAACAGGAAAAGCTACATGATAAATCAGTAGTTCATAGCAACATTATTCGGTACAGGAAAAGCTGCATGATAAATCAGTAGTTCATAGCAACTTTATTTGGTACAGGAAAAGCTACATGATAAATCCGGTAGTTCATAGCAACTTTATTCGGTACAAGAAAAGCTACATGATAAATCAGTGGTTCATAGCAACTTTATTCGGTACAAGAAAAACTACATGATAAATCAGTAGTTCATAGCAACTTTATTCGGCACAGGAAAAGCTACATGTTAAATCAGTAGTTCATAGCAACTTCATTCGTTCCGTACAGGAAAAGCTACATGATAAATCAGTAGTTCATCGCAACTTTATTCGGTACTGGAATAACTACATGATAAATCATTAGTTCATAGCAACTTCATTCGGTACAGGAAAAGCTAGATGGCAAATTCGTAGTCCGTACAAATGAGTGCAAATCAACCAGAATTCACTTTTCTTCTAGGATCATCCACTCCCCCTCCCCACCCCGATCCTGGCTCCACCCCTCCCTGGCTTCTTGGCTCCACTATTACACTATTTTTTTCTCCTGTCCCCGAATCTTCATTCTGATAACAATTACGTCTTCCAAGCTATACCCATGCACTCATTCTTATTTAGGTACCAAAGAAAACCAACGGTAAGTATAACAAACATTATTAGAGTAGATAATATTAGGCTCTTTCCTGCATTTGGCCTTTGTGCGAGCCTGTGGTGTGGATTCACTGTCCTCTTTGGCATATCGACTATTGGTCCTTGTTCTAATCAAAGATAAAACCATGTCTTCAACTGTGATCGAACAAACCAAGAACAAGAATGTTTCTCCAAGGAAACTTCATGATCTTACCAATGAAACTGGAGAAAAGTCCATAGATGATAAATCGGAAAAGAAAGCTCATTGCGTAAATCTCAAAAATGTCGCCAAAGAAGGATCTGGCAAAACAGATGCATCCAAATCGGACATTACCGATAACAGTAAAGACAATAAGGCCGTGGGTGAGCTGACCAGCCATCGAATGCATCTGAAGTATCCTCGGACAAAAGAGGATAAAAAGGTTACGAAGGAGCCTGGCCCCAGAACCACCGACTCGTCAGGTCACTGAAAGTCGAAATGCAAGGATGACGTGGTTGGAGATGTCCACAAAGGTTATCCTCGACAGACAAAGAACAAATCACAAAACCCACTGATGACGGAACAAACCACAAAGAGCCATCTGCAAATCCAGACATGGCAGATGGAAAGACACAATCGATACTGGTTTCCTCGACAAGATAAAAGAATCGCGACAGGTAAGATGTGTCTAAAATCCCAGAAAAGCAAAGAAAAGTTGATGAAAACTGAATCATCGAAGCTCATCAAGACAAAGTGTCACAAACAAAGGATATCAAAATCGGAAAAGTCTTCACCGAGGGAAACGACTCGAATTCAGATGCCAAACAGAAAGATGCAAAATGCGAGTCAGCGAAAGATGCGGAGTTGAAGACAAAGAGGGAGGCTCGGGCATCGCTGAGAAAGCGGATATAAAAAGTCGGAAGATTCGAGCATCGTAAAAGATGAGCCAACGAAGAGTGAAGGATCAAATAAGATCGTCACAGATGAGTCGGCAACGGATGGCAAGTGTCGAAAAAGATAAATCGGATCAAATTGAAGTGGCAAACCACGTCGAAGAAGTCAAGCAAAAAGATGAAAACCAGCTAAAATATGAAATCCAGCAAAAAGATAAAAACCAGCAAAAGATCAGAAAAAGATGAAAACCAGCAAAAGGATGAAATCCGGCAAAAAGATAAAAAATAGCAAAAAGATCAGCAAAAAGATGAAAATCAGCAAAAAGATGAAATCCAGCAAAAGATAAAAACCAGCAAAAAAATCAGCAAAAAGATGAAAATCAGCAAAAAGATGAAATCCAGCAAAAAGATAAAAACCAGCAAAAAATCAAAAAGGATGAAAACCAACAAAAAGATAAAAACCAGCAAAACGATAAAAGGCTTAGGACAAAAATGGTGAAGACACGTTAAGAACGGAAAGAAAAAAATTGTCCAACAAGGAGAAACACAAAGGACAAGGTAGTACAGTCAGATGACGTCAAATGACCAAAACGAGAAGCCGATACAGTAGTTAAAAAAATAAAAGAGCGCACAAGGTGTGGTTGATCCAGCACGAGTCTGTTAACAGTATGAATGAATCGTCAGACCCAAGAAAGTTTATAAATAATCCATATACTATTTTCTCCCCCCCCCCCAAACAAAAAATGCTAACATTGTTGATGAAACTCTGTTGTGATATATATTACTCGAAACACAAAAAAAAAAAAAAAGAAAAAAAGAAAAAGAAAAGAAAAAAGAATAGATAATATTGAATTTCAGCTTCAATCTCCAAACTGTAACGAACTCATCTCTAGGTACCATTGTTTTTGTAGGAAATGAGAAATCATCAACTCTCTATTTAGGCGCGGGGGGGGGTGTCAATAGGCGCTTCATTCACATTAAACATTTTAACAATGTCCTTCTTGCCTATAGCCTGGTACCCCTTCGCAACTGTGTCCTGAAAGAAACGTGGATCTTGGTTGATGTTATTAAGTGGTAAGGATTTGAAAACCTCAGGAAGGGCAAGGGCATGACTCGTTAAGCTTTTAAAACCAGCTATCAGTCTATGTTAGCCTTTGAGACGATCATTTTAAAAATGACTAACCATTCCTCAAAATTCCTCTCATAATGACTAACCATTCCTCAAAATTCCTCTCACATTGACTAACTATTCCTCAAATTCCTCTCATAATGACTAACTATTCCTCAAATTCCTCTCATAATGACTAACTATTCCTCAAATTCCTCTCATAATGCCTAACTATTCCTCAAATCCCTCCTAACTATTCCTCAAATTCCTCTCATAATGACTAACTATTCCCCAAATCCCTCTCATAATGACTAACTATTCCTCAAATTCCTCTCATAATGACTAACTATTCCTCAAATTCCTTTCATAATGACTAACTATTCCCCAAATCCCTCTCATAATGACAAACTATTCCTCAAATTCCTCTCATAATGACTAACTATTCCTCAAATTCCTCTAATAATGACAAACTATTCCTCAAATTCCTCTCATAATGACTAACTATTCCTCAAATTCCTCTCATAATGACTAACTATTCCTCAAATTCCTCTCATAATGACTAACTTTTCCTCAAATTCCTCTCATAATGACTAATTATTCCTCAAATTCCTTTCATAATAATTACCTCTTCCTCAAACCGCTTACATAATGACTTACTCTCTCTCTCTCTCAAATCCTTTTCATAATAATTACCTATTTCTTAAATCCTTTTCATAATGACTAACTCTCTCTCAAATGTCTCTCATAATGACTAAGTCTATCTCAAATTCCTCTCGTAATGACTTCTCTCTCAAATCATTTTCATAATGATTACCAATTTCTCAAATCCTGTTCATAATGACTAACTCTCTCTCAAAACATGAATTGCCTGAAAAGGACAATAAAG
>JAXRKP010001305.1:140000-141323 GCA_037039925.1 Doris montereyensis | reverse complement strand
AAGAAAACAAACAGAAAAGGAAAGAGAAGAAAGCTACTAAACTCAAAATAGAGGAACTAAATAAACCAGTAGTAAAACAGGTATACCAATCTAGGATAAAAAGATTTATCAGTGAAAGACAGATGGATCTGAATGATGGCACAATAGAAGAAAATTTGCAGATGTATAAAGAAACACTCCTCATTTGTACTGAAGAGGTCTGTGGTAGGGAAACAAATTAAAGGAGATATGAAAAGAACAACATGGTGGAATGTGAATGTCAAGACTAAGATTAAAAGAAAAGAAGGATGCCTGGAAAGAAATACTTGCAAACAAAGAGACCAGAGGATAGGATAAATTACGTGAATAAAAGAACTATCGTCAAAGAGGAAGTGAGGAAATCAAAACAGGAACAATGGGAAGAGCTTGGACAAAGACTTCAAGAAAGCTACCGGGCCTTGTTATTTTCTGTCAGGGTTAACTCCCCTAGCCTTTGGTCAGTCAAGACCGGCATGCAAGGCAGCAGGTTGTTATTTTCTGCTTAGGGTTAATTCCCCAGCCTTTGGTCAGCCAAGACCTGCCTGCAAGGCAGCATGAGACTCGTAGAGGGCGGGATCATCTACTTCCCCCGTACAAATGCTTACCTGTCCACTGCTATTAAGGAAGTCAAAAGCTGTTCTGGGGGGGGGTGCAATGAAGCGCATAAGAAAGACCAAAGCATGCCCAATACAACAAATTAAGAATGCCAAAGGAGAAATAATGAAAGATGACAGCGAAATCTGAAACACGGAGAAAGCATTTTCACCAATTACATAATCCTTCCAGAACGTATGAAACAAGGAGTAAAGATCAATTAGTAAGAGACAAGTAATCCAGAGGAGACAGCTGGAAGATGTAGCTATATCAATGGAAGAAATCCAAGCAGTTATAAGAAAAGTGAAATTAGGAAAAGCCCCAGGAGCAGATCAAGTTTATCCAGAAATGATTAAAAACCAAAAGAGAAAGGCATACAAACTACTACATGCAATTTGCCAACAAACATGGAAGTCCAACAACTGCCAGACGACTGATAAAGGGAACGGTAGTACAAATAATAAGAAAGGATCAACTCTGAAATGCTCAAACTAGAGAGGGATATCACTACTTAGCGTTCCAAGAAAGGTATATGTCAGGATACTGGAGATGAGACTAAGGAAAAGAGTAGAGGATCAGATTGAAGAGCACCAGAGTTGATTTAGACCAGGAAAAAGTATACAAGACCACATATTTACAATTAGACAAATAATAGAAAAATGTCTTGAGAGAAACATTGACTTGCACCTGTGTTTTATTGACTTAGAAAAG
>JAXRKP010001305.1:110000-135000 GCA_037039925.1 Doris montereyensis | reverse complement strand
AAGCATGGAATTCCAAACAGGTGCCAGATGACTGGAAAAGGGAACAGTATTTACATAAAAGGATCAACTATGGAATGCTCAAACTATAGAGGGATATCACTATTTTGTGAAAATGAAAAAGTGTATGCCAGGATACTGGAAATGAGACTAAGGAAAAGAGTAGAGGATCAGATTGAAGAACATCAGAGTGGCTTTAGATCAGAAAGACTTGTACGAGACCACATATTTACAATTAAACAAATAAAAGAAACATTCCTTGACAGAAACATTGACTTGCACCTGTGTTTTATTGACTTAGAAAAGGCATTTGACACTGCGAGGAGGGATGAATTGACTGGCATTAAGAACACAATGTAGAGCAAAATTTAATAGAAGCCATTAAAAGTTTTTACAATAAACCAACATGGCAGGAGAGTAGCTGGAAACATATCTGCAGAATTTGATGTAGATATAGGAGTAAGACAAGGTTGTATCCTAAGTCCTCTTTTGTTTATCACATTTATGGATTCAGCTGCAAAGGCATCCCCAGAAAATGAAGAAAAAGACTAGGTATGTTGAAGCTCAAACTCAGTAAATGTATCAATGCTTTCATTTGCCGATGATTTAGTTCTGTGGGGAATATCAGAAAGTGACCTTCAGTCGAATATCAACACGATGAATAATGAACTAAATAAAAGAGGAATGAGAGTAAATGCAAAGAAAATCAAAACGATGTTAGTAACGGGAAACTAAAACTACTAAAAACACAAAATCTTAAATTGGGCAGGGGAGAATTTAGAACAAGTTCAACACAATTACCTAGGACTACTACTAGGAGCACAATGTAATGATTAACTCATAGGGAAAACTAAAAGAAGAAATCAGCCAGAGAATCAAAAAGGCAAGTGCAATATATAAACATCTAGGAAAGGTACACAAGAATTGTCGACAAAACCAAAATGGCAGTATACAACACAATTTATTGTCCTACTCTCCTCTACGGTAGCGAAACCTGGACCTTAGACAGTAGAGAATACAGTAGGAGTACAAGCAGCTGAAAATGAAATATCTAAGAAGAGTAGTAGAGAAAACTAAGAGACAAAATCAGAAACACAACAATAAGAGATCAAACCAAAGCAGATGGCATTAAAACTAAGATAGGAATAAATCAATCCCAAGGTAAAAGAATCAAAGGCAGACCTCGGAGAAAGTAGGAAGAAGATGTAAAAGAGGTATTAATTCAAAGCATGGAAATTTAACTTTTTTTTGGAAGGAAACAGAAAATGCCACCGGGACAGGGCATGCTGAAGAAAGATCATCCCGGGCATCTAAACCCACACAATAAAAGGTAGAATGGAAACTAATAAAGAAAGAAAGAATCTTAGAATAGGGCAGTGGACAGTTGCTTATATCTGTATCTGTAAGGGGACTGTACGGGGACTAGGTGGCCCCGCCCCTCCGTGAGCTCTCCTGCTGCCTTCTTTTTTCTACGTCTTCTTCATCTTGTTGTTCTTTCTTCTCCTTGAACAGTGAACAACTAGTTTCCTCATTCACCGAATCTAAGCACGTATTATTTCTTCCAATGGGGCGATTTAAAAACAACGGGCAAGATTAAGAATCGTTCAGAGAACTTGTATATTTATCTAAGTCTAAGCTGAAGAAGAATTAGAATATCTTTAAATTCCTTAATATAGCATTAGCAGCACCTGGAGAAGTGCATGCGCACAATCGGAACTTTGTGCCGCAGGAAGGATGTTATTTCTAGCAATTTCTTTTAAACCACTGGTAAGTGGGATCATTTTTAATTGACTTGCTACATATTGAAAAATGTTTGAATATTCACATTGGTGAGTTTTAAAGTAAACAAGTCATATTCATTGGTTTAGATGGTTTCATCAAACACAATATGTTTAAACATTTTATGGCAATTGGTCGTGTCGAAGCTATGCATGTATATAACCATTTATATGGGTTTGGTTGTTTTTTAAACATAGCAGTTTGAATTGATTTACCCACATCCACATCCATTTTTGGTAGGATTTTTATTTTTGCCCGGATTGCCCTGGAAACAGCCAAGGGATCTTAACGTCAACAGTGTTGTGATCTGCTCTATGGGATCCTCCTTTTTATCGTCTATCTCTGGTTCTGATATGACCTTAGGTGTCGATCCACCCTACTTGGACCAGGGGATAGATTTGCTCTGAAAAAACTCGAGAACACTTTTCAACCGTTGGTGGGGCTCGAACCCACTACCTTGATTGAGAGGCTGACACCTTGCCTCTGGACTACAGAGTCCCCCACAGCAGATGTAACACTAACAGTAATAATCAAAGCAAAAAAAAAAAAAAAATAAAACAATGACAAAGCAGTTCTAGTCTCAATCCTACCACCACCCACGGTCAATGGAGGCAGACAAGCAATTTATTCATTCAAACACTATAGTCTATACACACCATTTAGAATCGTTCCTCTCTTTACATTGTAAGCTCAAACCTATAGTGATTCAAAACCAAAACCAGTTAATAATAAAACTAAAATTATATTCAACACTAGTAGCTAGGCTTTATTGAACTCTGTCCAGAAATTCAACACAAGCAAGAACAACAATTTGTGGTATAACTAATCATACATATCTTATAACTTATATTTATATACCATGAATTTCACTATGTAATAATATGGTGAGTAGGCATATAAATCTATTAAAATGAATGAATAGAAAATGAATGACAAGCTCATTTTTTAATTTTTTATTATAATCATAACTCAGTATCAAACAAAGAAGGACAAATATAATCCCAAGAATAGGAAGACAAAGAGGGTGAAGAGAAAAAGTTAAATTCATCAAGAAATCAATAAAGAAAACTGGGATTAAAATCAGTCCCCAAAAGATAAAAAAGAAGACAGTATTTTTCTAATTTGCAATCAGACGCCTTATGCCTAAGATGAGCCAAAGTAAACTTATTGCATTTATAACCATTGACCAGTCCTAACCCAGTAATGTGTAAACTGCTGAGCATACTCCATCTAATACAGCTCACATCCGTCACATGCAGGCCAAACACGGCAATCTATAGGATTAAGAGTATGACATGTCTTGGCCAATAAACAATGATTCGCTGCAAATACAAAGCTGTGTTTTATTCTATCAGAATGCTATACCTACGTTTTACATTGACAGTGTTGGTCTCTCAACAACTTATACTTATAACCTATGTTGCTTTCTTATATCCCTTGAAATTAAAGCTAAAGCATTCTGTTTGTGTCAAATGAAATAATGTATTTATATACACACACAACCAATGGGCTGTTATTTATAACATAGGTAGTGTTCTTACTGTAAGAATGGATTGTAAGTAATGAACGTGTGTGACTAACAATTAAACTTTGTCAAAGTTCTTCCCCTTTGGCTTAACTCGGACATAGGCCAAAAGTGAACAAGGTCATGTCTGTGTTCCTTTGATTTTGATGCCTACAAATTTTTTATTTGATTTGATTTACCCACTCCAACAACTCAGGTGATGTCGGGTTTCTTTAAATTTTGCCCGGACTGCCCTGTAAACAGCCAAGGGATCTTTAACTCACTGACTGCCAGGTGATTTTCAATGGCATCTGAAGAATGCCGGGCATTTTGTAAGGTGGTTTAAAAAATCACTGTGACATTATTTTGAACAATAAACAAAGAATTTAAAACGCATATAAACCTACTTGAAATGCAGTTTGAGTGGTACAAATGTTTTTAATGTGTGTCTGTTAGTTATTTTTCTACAAATTGTTGAAAAGGTGAATTTTTTAAATAAAAAATACTTTTTTCCCCAAGCCAATCACAATATAATTTTTAATTAAAAATCACCTAATTAGGACAAGAAACCCACAGAAAAGATATAAAACTGGCACATGTATACATGGCAATGAAAATAATAACATCCAAGAGTGAAAATACAGAAAGAAAAAGTGATCTTTAGTGACCTTCATCAGAACTAAACATAATTTTGCTTGGTATCAATAATCAATAAAACACTAATAGTATACAAAGTGGCACTTTACAATCAGGACACCAATATTTAGTTTCTTGTCTTTTTTAAAGATTTTGTCCCTACTGCTGTAACTCTTGGATCTATCCATGCACATGTTGCAAGCTCTTCTTGGAATTTTCTTAGTGTGGCTGGCAATGGGGTTGGGAAGTATCGACCAACTAGGTGATCCATCATTTTCACTATCATTATCACAGCATTCAGTTCTCCTTCTCCTTCCCTCTGGCACGTAATCACTGTCAAGATCCCTATTATCTATATAATTTGTCACTGAATCTCTAGAACTATCTTCTGGATCTGAAAAGAAACCGTTACCACCATCAATTGCTTCAAAAATGTTTCAACACGATCGTTTCGCCATCTTTCCGTATGAAAAGCATGGGGTGAGTTTTCACAGATTTATCAGTTACTTCCCGGCTTCTGCTTGTAAAAAACAGGAAGTTAGTCATGGGTAATCAATACCATATTCAAAATGAAAGTAGTAATAGAGTTATATTTCACTGCGGGAGAGTGCCAGTGTCGACGCACATCGGCCAATAGTAGAAATAAAATGGAAAATACTAGACCGACCGAAGTCGGCTTTGGCACTCTGCCGTCGCAGCGATTTGACCGATACGTATTGGTCAGGGCAGTCAGTGAGTTAAAATGAACAGAGTGTTGTGATCTGCACCTCCTTTTTATCATCCGTCTTCGATGGAACTAGGTGTCGATCCACCTACCTAGATCAGGGGGTAGATTTTGCTCGAAAACACTCGAGAAGTAAATTTGTCAACCGTTGGCGGGGCTCGAACCCACTACTTTTCTTTCTATTCAAGTACGTGAACAAATAAAAAATATCTAATGATACATAAATCTTTAAAACAAAATAAATTCACTTTGAAGGAAGGAAAAAAGTTAAAAAAGCATTTTAAAGAAAAACTATGTGGGTCAAAAAAGGTGTTAGTAAGACAATGTTTTATGATAACACATGTATTTGAAATATTTATTCAAACATTACAACAGTCATCAAGGTTATAGTTTGTCATACAATAAAACAGTGAGTTCCAGTCACTTGAGTGACAGAGAAATGTTTAAAGGCACTTTACGATTATCTTTGTTAATAGAAGCTGGGTTTCAGCATTAAAATATCAAAATAATTATATATATACACTCATATACAATGTAAGTTTTATATACAGAACAACTTAAAATTGAAAATAACCAAAATCCTGGTGTGAGAAAAACAAATGACACAAATTGTTCTTTGAAAAACCCATCATTGTATGGAGGGCAGTACATCAGGGCGATTTGCTGAGTCTGGTACTTAAACAATCACATGACTGCCTAGCTTCCAAAATCCAAACAGGAACAGTACAAAAGTTGCTCTTTTTAAAAACAGAAATGTTTTGAAACTTACACCTTGAGCAGTGATATGATAAATTGTTTTGCTTTCCATCATTAATCAAACCTTGAAAACATTAACAAAGATATAAGAATGTACATTTGACTCCAAACAACGACTACTACAAAATATTCATCAATTGCTAATACAAACATAGCTGTCAACCTTTTCAAAAACAGACTCTGAATGCGTGAACTGAAGCCAACTTGCACGATGCTCTGGAAAATCCCAAAGAAAACAATGAATAAGGTAAATACCAAAAAGTCTGCTGATTGCTGCGCTTTCTGGCAATGAATGACGGTAGTTTTGCGAAATCAAGATAGCGCTTCTGGAATCTCATCCACTGAGTCCCTGCCATCCAGTGATTTCAGGTTTTTTCCAAACATAAATTACAGAATAACCCTCATACGTATTTTCAAGGTAAATACAGACTTACGGACTGAAGACTTTACAAACTGGTGGGCAGCTATGTACATAAGACTCAGAGTTTTCTGCGATGGCTAAGAAAAAATGCAAAATACAGCCTTTGATTTTGAGAGTTGAAACAGATTAGCAGACCTAACTTCAGAAAAAATGAGTATAATAGCATGGAATGGCAGTTGGGCAATCATAATTAATTTTAGTGACACTACAGTGACATCCAGAGTAATATTGGAATCAAACTCAGACAATACCACCACCAATATCAACGTGACATACACATACCTCCACAAACTGGTCAGCCTATCTCGGTACCCACACTACACAATCATCAACATTTCATTTTCAAACTTGTATACAGAGCTATTAACATTTGCTGCCACCTTCGAAGCCATGTCCGATCACTGACATGATCATGATGAACCTAGGGAAATATTTATACCATTCACTTACAAAGGGAAACTCAAAATAAAAAAAGTCCATCTTTTTCGAACATCAATTGTGAACATAGTGAAGGAATCTTAATTAATGATATCTATTGAATTAATGTATTACCCAAAATGCTGTATATTTTTCTCTCTCATTTCTTATACTGTAATATTGGCCCTTCTTTTTAAGTGAAATGTCATATTTATCAAAAACAAGTCTTAGGTAAAAAAGCAAAACTAAACTATAACTTTGTCTTCTAATCTTCTATGGTATCAATTGGACTACTAACATGTTCTAGATCAACTACTACTACTAGACACACTATTCACAAAACCCAAAAATTCTGGGAGAAATGCACAGGAGTGTAGAACACATATTATGATATTTGATGTGTAAATCATATTATGTTCCTTCCCTTTGAATGACAGGTCAATAAGAAAGACAATGGTTTCATACTTAAAACAATTAAGCAAACACGATTTGTTCTATATATACAGCTCACATAATACTCACATTTATTCTTATAATTCCGAACTTTGGAGCAAGATATCTTTTTTTATGGTAGAGATTGAAGTTTTCAATAAAAAAAAACAATAAAATATCTGTCACATGATCTAATAAGAATTTTTAAAGCCAAAAAATAAAGTCTGAAAATTCAATTTTAATTTATTTTTTTTTTAGAGAAAAAACAATATTGTCATCAGTATGAAAAAACAATTTATAACCCTTTGTAATAATAAACTTAAAAGTCAGAATTGCCACCCAGGGATGAATTTCGATTTCATCTTTCATATTTACAAAGATTCTAAAACATATTTATACAACATAATCAGTATGATTTTATATTGTCCATATTCATAAAGCGCCGGTTTTGTAATGAATCGGTTTTAGTCATGAAAATGAGGATGGCAGAGTGAATGAAAGTGAAAGAGATGAATAGTATTGTAATTCATTTGTTTTGATTTGAAACATGACCAGAGCAAATTTCCTTTTGGACAAATAAAGACATCTTATCTTTTATCTTATTTTAAGTTTAAGTATATTTGTACACTCACATGTTTAGAAAATTGTCCTCATTTTTGTAACTATGTATACTTGATATGTGTGTGCATGTGTATCCTGAAGCTATTCACTTCTTTTCAGAGATATTGATATTCATATTGAAATGGATATAAACATGCTCAACTTAAGTAGATATGTACACTCTCATTTTCAACATTCAACTTCGATATTCATGATGGAAAGGTGAAAAGAAAAAAAGATATGTACACAGTTGTCACCATTTCAACAGTTTCCATGATTCATACATACACATTATTTACAAGTCCATTACACCTGATTTCTACTGTAGATAAACTGTCAACCTATCTAATGATCTGCGGCTCTAAATTTGTTCTTGTTTGTTACCAAAAGGACAGAGTACTATACATCGACGAGGAACTTTAAATGCCAGTAGATCAGTCGGCAGAGCGTCTGAGTTCAATTCCCAGTCCGGGTTATTTTATCTGGCCCTCTTCTCGGTCTATTCAGACTGCGAAAGTCGAGATGGAGGGGATAGCAATGACAAACTACCACATTCTGCCGTACGAAAGACAACTCCAATCCTGACTCTGGGTATGGAATTTACGTTACTTCATTCTTTTTAAAGCCTTAAAAGATCCAGATCCATATGTACATTATAAGGCTTTCTGACTTACAACAGAGATTCACTATTCATTAGATTCATTAGAGGTGCTTACTGTTGACAATGCCGACCCTTCCCCCTGGTAGTGGATAAAAAGAACAAAGCATAAATTGGTATTTGGTCGCATTGTTTGTACATTAATTTCACTAACCTGAAAGCCGTTATTTCTTAAAACAGTAAATTGGAACGGGGCATTTATTGAATATTACTTCGTCCACCATTGCAGTGATCTCAGGATGAATTAAGAGGAATCAGCAAGATGAAAGATAAGTGAAAGAAGGAACAAAAAGAAGTAGGACCTACCAGCAGTGCCCGCCAACCGCCCATAAGTTAGAAGAAATAACTCTAGAACTCTACATATAAACATCGATATATGACAAAGTGTTGTTGTCCTTCATCATGAAGTATGTGATAAGAGCGGAAAAAATATTAGCAAAAATACAAGCGATTTTATCTAGGCCAAGTCACGGCCGAATATGAACAGATGTCACAATAACATTTGCTTTAAAAGGAGTTTACATTCGGTCAAAGTTGAGTGACATGATTATATCGGAACAAGAAAAAATAACATATATTCATTCAATAATGGAGCGGGGGGGGGGGGGGGGGGGGGCATAAATTAATACTGACAACTGTTTTTCTTACTCCGTTTAACAGATAATTTAAGAAATAAAAGCACCAAGAATAAAAAGTGTTCAAGGGAGAAAACGTCATTATAAAGCAGTGGAGCCAAGATCCAACATTTGTCCAGGAGGCAAGTAGCAGTCAGATAGTTGTCAGAGGTGAAGACGTCCACCTCTAAACCATAGCAACCGGCTGTCCCTGTGCCTGGCTGTTAGGGTTTGAGGCCGTCACTCTGGCCAAGGGGCGGCGGAAGAGTAATACGTGGGGTTCTGGAAATAGATCAGACAGTTTAGATTTTTTCTTCCAAGTGCCATACGATATTTTGATCATACTTTTCTTACTTTATGCTGATTTGTCTTTAATCCTTGTTTATTTATATTATTTAACCGCACTATCTTATTACACATTCCTCCTAAAATCTATATATTAACGATTAACTTCAGTTAAGTTTGTTTTTAATTTAAATACATTGATGTATACTATAATTTTTCAAATGGAAAATTTGATTTGTAACACAAATGTAATTTCCTTTTTAAGGATTAAGAAAGAATTGAATTGTATTGAATTGAATTGATTGGCTTCATGGGAGATGTGATAAAGTACAAATAACTGTCAAATTGTTCGCTTTGTCACTGACATAATTGTGGCATACATAGTATGTATTTCATTTCAATCATGTTTATTGATCCTTCAAAAAGGAAATTATATTTGTGTTATCACAATTTCCGTTTGGAAAAATAAAGAATATTTCAATGTTCATATTTCATTAACTTATAAATCATTCATTCACCATCCACCAATTTACATTTCTTAAACTCATTATACAAAGAAACCAGAGGATAGGATATATTACGTGAATAAAAGAACTAGCCAAAGAGGAAGTGAGGAAAGCAAAACAGGAGCAATGGTTTAGACAAAGGCTCCAAGAAAGCTATCAAGGAAATCAAAAACTGTTCTGGGGGGCAATGAAGAGCATGAGAAAGACTAAAGCAGGCCTAATAAGACAAATTAAGAATGTCAAAAGAGAAATAATGAAAGAAGACAGCGAAATCATGGAAGCATGGAGAAAGCATTTTCACCAATTACATACTCCTCCAGAATGTATGAAACAAGGGAGTAAAGATCAATTAGTAAGAGTGTCAAGTAATCCAGAGGAGACAGCTGAAGATGTACATATATCAATGGAAGAAATCCAAACAGCTATAAGAAAAGTGAAATTAGGAAAAAGCCCCAGGAGCAGATCAAGTTTATCCAGAAATGATTAAAAACCAAGGGAAAAAAGCAGACAAACTACTACATACAATATGCCAACAAGCATGGAAGTCCAAACAGGTGCCAGACGACTGGAAAAAGGGGAATGGTAGTTCAAATACATAAGAAAGGATCAACTATGGAATGCTCAAACTATAGAGGATATCACTACTTAACGTTCCAGGAAAAGTGTATGCCAGGATACCGGAAATGAGACTAAGGAAAAGAGAGAGGATCAGATTGAAGAGCATCAGAGTGGATTTAGACCAGGAAGAAGGGTACAAGACCACATATCTACAATTAGACAAATAATAGAAAAATTCCTTGAGAGAAACACTGACTTGCACCTGTGTTTTCTTGACTTAGAAAAGGCATTTGACACTGTGAGGAGGGACGAACTATGGCTTTCCTTAAAAGAACACAATGAAGAGCAAAATTTAATAGAAGCCATTAAAAGTTTTTACAATAAACCAACATGTGCAGTGAGAGTAGCTGGAAACATATCTGCAGAATTTGATGTAGTATCACATTTATGGATTCAGTCGCAAAGGCATCCTCAAAAATGAAGAAAATGAATGTAGGTATGTGGAAGCTCAAACCAGTAAATGTATCAATGCTTTCATTTGCCGATGATTTAGTTCTGTTTGAAAATCAGAAAGTGACCTTCAGTCGAATATCAACATTATGAACAATGAACTAAATAAAAGAGGAATGAGAGTAAATGCAAAAAAAAAAAAAAAACAATGCTAGTAACTAGGGAAGCTAAAACACAAAACCTTAAATTGGGCAGGGAGTATTAAGAACAAGTTCAAAGCTACAATTACCTAGGAGTAATGATTGATTCAGAGGAAAACTAAGAAAGAAATCAGCCGGAGGATCAAAAAGGTAAGTGCAATAATTAACCATCTAGGAAAGGCATTTGTAGGTAAGCAAGAATTGTCAACAAAAACCAAAAATGGCACTATACAATACAGTTTATTGTCCTACTCTCCTCCATGGAAGCTAAAATTGGACTTTAGACAGTAGAGAATACAGTAGAGTACAGGCAGCTGAAATGAAATATCTAAGAAGAGTAGTATGGAAAACTAAAAGAGACAAAATCAGAAATACAACAATAAGAGATCAAACCAAAGCAGATGGCATAAAAACTAAGATAGAAACAAATCAATTGAGATGGTTTGGACATGTGAGCAGAATGAATGACAATAGAATAGCTAAATCAGTATACAGTGCTAAAGCCCAAGGTAAAAGACCAAAAGGCAGACCTCGGAGAAAGTGGGAAGAAGATATAAAAGAGGCATTGAAACATAGAAATTTAACTTTTTGAAAGGAAACAGAAAATGCCAGCACAGGGCATACTGGAGAAAGATTATCTCGGGCATCTGAACCCATACACCGAAAGGTAGAATGGGAACTGATAAAGAAAGAAAGAAACATTGTGAGGAAAACGCCCTAGTCGGTTCAAAGTAACGTATGGTCAAACTGTCGTATGGCACTTGGAAGAAAAAGATCTAAAATATCTCTCAGTGCGGGATTTTAATTGTATAAAATCGACTGCTTCATTGTTTTGGGTATGGAGAAAAGAGGGTGGGTGTTGTCTTTAAGTATACTTGAGTTTGATCTTGCATTGATTCTCATACAGATCTTCAAAGTTCTCCGGCTCTTCATCATTTATGAGCTTCCCTATGTGTTTCAGTGTCCTATTAAATTTCTTCTTTTCTCTATCTGTCTCCCCATGCAGTTATACTAAAAATAATACTCCTTATGCAAGCTTGATTGAAAAGTCTTATTAAAGCGTTATCAATTTGAAACTTACAAAGCTTCTTCATAAAATACATTCTTTTGCTCACGTTCTTTAAAACTTTATTTGATTGTTTTTACCATTCTAGTTTCTCGTCGAAAATTATGCCACGATATTTATATTCATTAACTTTCTCAACTGTTTCATCTTTTATAACAGTATCATTATGGATGTTATTTGTCTTCCTAAAATCAAAAATCATTTCTTTTGTTTTGTTAACGTTAAGTTGTAAATAATTGTCATCACATCATTTTACAAAACCATGTAATATTAAATGTTTTATAATAATATTAAATGAATTGGTACTATTGGAGTACAAACAAAACCTTCTTTAGGGACAGGAAAAGTTGTTGCTACATCAAAAGAGCACATCTAGAATAATTATGTGACTTTTTACTCTTCAACAGTAGGAAACATTGACAATGTTTTCTGTTTCCCCTTTCGACTGGCATTAAACTTTGGTAACATAAAGATTTATTTTTTTTAAGGATTCTGCATAAATAAGCAGCAAAATTTCAAAATTGAACTGCTATGAGAAGGGGAACATGTGGGTATAGGCTAAAGAGAAAAGAACCGATAAGAATCCCTTTTGTTTTTATTGAAAGTTACTTCATCCAACATATGCAGTGATATCAGCATGGATTCAAAGGAAACAGCAAGATGACAGTGAAAGATGTGGAAAAAAAGAAATGAAAAAAAGGACCTACCAGTAACCTCTACCCCAAATGCTAAGATCATGTCCCCTGCATAAATCAGTGACTGTCGAATTCAAAATGAATGCAAAATAGCCCCTAAGGCATAATTAGCTTGGTTGGCAGCATGCATTCTTTTCATGGCGAGACGATGGATGCCGCCGCAGAAGTCGTGGCTTTAATCCCCATTGTGGCCAAGATTTTTCTGTCTATACCTTATATTTGTCTCATCTTTGTTCCTATGAGGCTATACAATATTTTAATGTCATTATCCCTAACTTTATAGTGCATTTTGTTGAAACCTCAAGGCATTTCACAATCGTGTCAATATTCATTAAATTTTTTAACATTTGGCAAACATTAAAAGTAAACTAGATGATACAATAGCATTAGCTATAAATACATCCATCTTACTGTTATCAGAGATAAAAAGAAAGGTTTTGATGCTGCTTGCAGACAAAAGCATTCCAAACCGTAGGACCAATTTTCTGAAAGCTTGTCACCAAAACACTTTAATTTTGTTTTAGGGACTGAGTGGCCAGATCATAAAGAATGATCAGATTTTGGCCTATGTTACATGGAATGATGTCGGCAGACTAAAACCCAAATCTTTCGGAGTCTGCCTTTAACTTAGGTTTTTTTTTATAATAGACAAAATACAGTTAACCCTCATATATACATACTTTCAAGGTAAATACTGGTTTACTGGACTGAAAGTAATGAAGCAAAGAACTACTAAATACATTTTTACGTAATGATTGGCAGCTATGAATATAAATAATATTATATCACAGTAACCTGATGTGCTTCTCTTGTTAAATAAGCAAAAGGGTGCAAGAAAAAAATATGACAACAACAGTGTAATGTCTTACCAGGAGCATGGACCATGTAATGAATCCACCCAGGGGATTGCTGTACACCCAAGTTACGCCATTCTGTCTCCGTCATCAGATGATTCTTGGGGACCATTTTGGCTATATCACTAGGCAAAATTACGTGTCTGATGAAGAAATAAACATTATTTTAGCCCCTGATTTATTGTCATTTATTCCCTTCAATGGTGTTCGTTGAATAAAAACTGAGAAAACTTATTTAACGAAAAGGCCATTTTTGTCGAAAATGGGGTCACAAATCAAAACTAGTTTATATTGTATTATTGGACGAGCCATTCCTTTCCTTCACATTGATATCATAACAGATGCTCAGCATCGATCCTGTGACTTGTAACGATTGTTTTAGATACAATAACAGCAACTTACAACACATCTGTTGAATTAGAAAAACCAGTAATTTTGTTTGAAGTATGGCAAGTTGGTATTCATTTTAATCAGCATGGTGTAAGCTATAAAATAATCTACATATGACAAAATGTCTTCAATTGTGCCTTAGATCGTCAGGAAAATATGTGACATATTTGTCAACAAACCTGTTATTGAAAAGATGCTGTCTGACATGAGTATAAGGGAGCCGGGGCAGTTGAAACAGGGTCGATAACAAGTAGCAGAGAATCTGTCAAGATTTTATGACCTTTCAAAGTATTATCCTACTCCCTTCTACCATTTTTTTTTTGCAAAAACACATTTAAATAATGGAAAAAATAGTATCAAATACAGTATTCTCAAAATTGCATTTTTTACTTTTTAGTAGTTCTACAATTTTCAACTGATTCGTTTGAAATTTCACATACAGCAGTTTTATATCATTACTAAGAGATCTGTGTGTATGGAATGTTTTTATATCTTCTGTACTTTCTGAGAAATTCTGATTCTTGTTGAAAAATTAAAAGAAATTAGTTTCCTTCAAGCCTCAATTTCTGAAAATTTGTAAAACAAAAACTCTACACAAGATATAAAAAAAATGATACAAGAGATTCAAGATATTGGTTTGAAGTTTCTATAATATATGCAAAATGGTTTAAGCTCTAAGATGAAAAGTGTAGGACTAAGAACCCGCCTCCTTACAATGCAGTCCATCGAAGAAGCCCCTATTTCCTTGCAACAGAATGTTCTTATTTGATGTAAAACCGTCCCTTAAAATCCCGCTGAGCACAATCCAATCTGCCTTAGAACCAAATCTGATTGTGAGGTGAGTCATGGAAACTACAATCCACACTCAATTTAAGGGAAACAACTGCCGATAACCTAAGATATGTTGCTAGTGAATCATAGAAAGGTGTGGTAGGAATTGTCACACAGGAACGCCAGACGCCTACATGAATAATGAAGCGAAAATGAAAGGCGCATCAGAGTACGCCTTCAACTCGGTTCATCTAAGAACCCGTTGTGTCTGTCTCCCGAGGACCGTGTGCTCAGGCGATTGCCATTGTACTGAGTTTTTTGAAAACTGTCAAAATTGACCTCGTTTTTGGCCCAAAAATCCAGATGGCAGCCGTTTCCATGGCAACTAATTGCTAAAAAATGACAATCACAATTTGTTACCTCTAATTTCTCCATGCTGAACTCTGTTATGAAGCTTAAAATTGTGGATCTCTTCAAACTAAAATAATTGCTCTCAGGAGGATGCACGGTGGCAGTATAAGTAACGAGTTCCATTTTACAATAATTATTAAGGAACGATGGTATGACAAAGTTATTTCATTGTCTTTGTATTGTGTCAGATCCGTAAAGGTGGAAAGCTGATGGTAAGCAAGAATGACGATATAACAAGGTTAGAGTGTATGAATGTAATCGTTAATCAGCAGTTGTGTTACCCTATTTAGGCACCAGACATGAAGGCAAAGCAGGTGTTTTTACAATCCCCCCCCCCCCCCCCCCAACATAGATGCGCACAACTACCCTCACGGTGTGACTTTTTGATCTCCCTTTCCTGACAAAGGTTCTCACTTCTTATTGATCACCAACAACAAAGCCACTATATTATAAAGATGGATTTACAGGCAGTATCCCTGCAGAAGTGTAGACTGTACATCATTTATCCCCCAGTAGGCTGTCTCATCTCCCGGAGAGCATATAGTACATAAGACTGTCAGGCACACCAACACTCTGACAAGATCTTTCTTTACCTATAGCTGGGTACTCATTCACACCTGAGTCAAGTGAGGAAAGTACAGTGAAGTAACTTGAACCAGTGTCGTCGTGATTACTGCGGTTCAGCTACAACACCTCATACTACAGTAGTCGCTGGATAAACGCACATCCTTTGGGCGCAGGAAAAAGTATGCTTTTATGCATACCATGAGAACACTTTTATTATATATATATAGAAAATATTTGGTCAGCAGATGTAGGCATGTGTTTATGCAGTGTACTTTTTATCCAGCAGCTACTGTATCACAATGAAGGTTTCTATGACGTCATGCAATTGCCATAGCATAGAATGTAACCAAATAGAGGACGGAAATGTAAACAGAGGAGAAAATAGCGTGGGGGAAGAGAAGGAAGGGAAAAATGAAAACCGTACAGTATTAGTATATGCTTCTTGTATAATTAGTGAAAAAATTAGGACACATCAAATTAAAACTCATTTAAGATGTCATCAATATCTATTATAAAACGTTGTTCATCATAATATGTATTTCCGGGGATTTTTGTGTGCTGAAACTAAAGGATATGATAATTCAACACATTACCTGTACTCATACTTGTCATCATAGTATTTGTCCGAATATGAAATTTGATCCTGAGGCATGTTCAACGGTTCGATTGGATTTGTCACACGCAGGTATAGTCATCTGAGGATAAACAGTAAAAGAATTTGAGAGAGTAAACACATCGTAAGATTCAAAAATTAGAATCATGAACCAGAAAGGCACAATAGCATGCAAAGTGTTCAAAAATTTCAGATTAATGGGTCATTTATAATTTTGAATACTACAAGAATAGCTTTAATACATCCAAAGTATTTGAAATAATTATTTCATGCCAAGACAGCTTGGATAATAATATTGTAGAGTGAGCAAAAGACAGTCAGCTACTCTTCCCAAAATCCTTTGCATGGAAGGCTATTTCCACAACAAATGCGTTAGTAGATTTTAGACTAAAAAATCTTAAAGGAAGTAAAGAAGGCTCTGATTTTTAAATCTGAAATCTTCTCGTGTGAGTAGTAGGGCCTCACGGATCAGTGTGGAAATTGTTGGCCGTTGTGAAAGTGAAAATTAAAATAAAGCAGTGCTTCCACTGATTAGTATAAAAATTGGCGATGGGCCTGGAGTCGGGAATTTTATCCTCTTGTGCTAAACCGTCTCACCTATTCATAACATAGAAGTATTTTTTAGTAAAAGTAAAAGGAAAAAAGGAAACTTAAGAGAAAAATATGTTAAAACTATAAAACCTCAAATAATCTGAAATCAGAGGAAATCTGAAAGATTTTCATCCTGAAACAAAATTTACGATAGGTCAGAGCATTAAGGTCTTAGGTGGTCGGAATTGGTGTTATTTCACTCCTAGGCATATTGCATAATTTCGACAATCTCCCAATGTTAAATTTTAAAACTATTTCAATGGTTTGGATGGTTTGACATAAAAACCCTAGATCTAGCCGATCTGCACCTCAACGTCTCATTACGTTTTTAAACTGGTTAAACCTAAATTGCAGCCGTTTCCCTCATCGCTTAGGTAGATTTAGGTAACACTAACACTACTAACAGCCATTATCATTTTGTAACAGTAACAACAACCCTAACCCATCAATGAAACTCCCAAGTAGATCACAACCAGCAAAATACCAGTTGGGATTAACAAAAAGTAGTATTCCCAACAATAAGAGCAATCCTTATTATTCACAGCACGATTCCGGATTCGGTTGGGAATAAAATCTCTTCGTTTTGATACAGTAGTCTCCGCTAAAATGCACGGACCACGGGTGACAAAAAAATCTTGCATTTTGGCGAAGTAACCGTCTAAAATTCATGCAGAAGGCTAAAAATCCTGGGGTATATTTCGATGATAATTTATCTATGGAACATCATATAAATCATAAACCATCTCTGTAAAACTCTTTACCTCAAAATCAGACGATTAGGCCACCTATCAAACCATGTGGCCAGAGTGATTTGAAGAAAAAGAAATATGAACACATTATCCCTATGTTCATGTCTCTGCATTGGCTCCCAATCAATAAACGAATAATAATATACAAAATTGTGACATTGTGTCACAAATGTAAAACTGATAGAGCTCCAAATATTTATATATATCTGGAATGCTTCTTCCGTTGGCAATACAATCTATGTTTGTCACGGGAAGACATCTTTAAAAACCTCTCAAAACATACCTCATGCGATGCTTCTTAAAACAAAAGTAATTGTCTTAATTATGCGATTTTAATTCATGTACCATACACCTTTATAAATGATATTATGCTTTCATGTATTTATTATTTATTCTGTATTTGTACATTGCTCATGTTTTTTACTATGTATGTATAAATGCGCACAGAGTAGACGCTACAGAAATTAATTATATTATTATTATCTAGGTGCCAGACACAGACACAAATGCACACACCACGGAGACATACGTGATAGATTTTGTCACCGGGACGAGGCAGAAAGAGATGATCAAAAAATAAAACCGTAACATTGTTATCTGAATTGAAACAGTAAACCTATATATCATTTTGATCGATCGAAAAATTAAATGCAACCATGACATTGAAAATGATGAATTTTGAAGGATAACGATGTTAAGCAAGATCATGTATGATTTCAAGCTGCGCATAGCTGTAGTATATTTTATATTTGATAAAAACATATGAAATGAATTATTAAGAAGCACACTAACCCTGATTTGATTTTAATTACTAACAAAAACTGTGATAGAATCATAAAAGAGCAGTGTGATTCAGGTGTAAATTAGTTTCCAAAATTGGATGTATAATGAAATCATAATGAAATATTAATAAACTTACTAACCGTGAATTGAATTGATTTTAATTGTTAACTATAACTGAATACGTCTTTGTGAAAGAGCAGCTTTCCTCACTGATTTAGGTGTCAATGAGTACCTGAATAAAGGCAGTGGTAAATGTTTCGAAAGGCTGGAATGAAATGGCCTGCAAAGTGTTTCTGTTGACAGAAAGTTACTTTTTTAATTTGAGAGGATTTGTTGACTGCCCTGTAAATAGCCAAGGAAGGTATTGTGAGGTATGTTTCTTTTTCAGATAAAACAGAGTTGTTTTGTTGGGAAAAAAACACAATTAATTTTTACTAACAGGAATTTCAATCTCAACAATACAATATTGTTACATAAAATGCATTAATTCATTTCACATTCAAAAGCTCAAAGGAACATTCTACAATTCACACCAAGGCTCTTATTCAGACGGTGATGAGAAAAAATTCCAAGTAATTCAACAAAATCCTGAACTTAATTTTTGAAACAAAATTTATTGAATCAAATTTTCTGTTGTAATCAAATTGTAAAAAAAAATCCAATCATCAAGATTAAGTAGTAATCTAAGTCACTTTCTGCCACTTAGGAGTTGAAAGACATCGAAAGAAATCACTACACCTGGCTTGACTTTTACAAGCCATGATTCACTAACTTCAGCTGAGGGGGAAGAAGTCAATCAGTGTGTTAGTACAAATGTAGTATGAATGAACATGTTTGAAAGAAACTTCATTTGTTATATTACATTATATTCGATTATGAACTGTTTGCTTCCTTAGATTATACCCATCCACCAAATACATAGAGGAGACAGCAAGATGACAGACATGTGACAAGAATGAAAGTTGTTACCAACCACACATGATTATTATTAATTAACTGAGAATGTAAAAATAGGTAGCACAAATGATTCAATTCAAACATGCATCATAAATCAAATCTTTAGCACACCATAAAGAAAATGAACATAAATTTGCAATTTAGATTTAAAACCAGTGATTTTAAATCTTATCTTCAGTTATAGTGGAGTCGAGTGGCCGAGTGGTTAGGCTGCGGATCGGGGGACCATGATGTCCAGATCTCAGCAATGCCAGGTTCACCGTTGTGTTCCTTGGGAAAGACACTTAACACACATTCTCCCCACTCTATCCAGGTGCAAATGGGTACAAGCACTAGCTTGGGAGTAAAAAACTGCGTCAGACTAGCGTCCTGGCCAGGAGGTGATTATTGTCACCTGTTCTGCTTCCCACTATTGAAAATGAGGATAAGCTCCAAAACTCTTTGGCTCTATGGGCCTTGAAATAATTTTACTTGTAGTAATAAAATAGGCACTAACAAATTGTTTAAACAAAGGAAAAAAAGACAACTCTTAAATTATCTAAGTGTACATGTAACAGTAATTAAATATAATTGAAACTAGAAACAAAAATGCAGTGTGCATGAGAAAGTTTAAACTGTACAATAAAGAAAAGTATATAAATAATGAAATATAAACTAACTCAAGGGCGACTTCATCCATCAGGTCTGACCCTATAATATGGCCAACATTTCTGGAGGGGCCTTTTTGGTAGGAATTGATTTTTGCCAGGGTGGCGACCGGAATGTCCTGCTCTTTTCGATTTCCAAGCACTATGCTCATGATACCTCCAAGATTATCGTCTGTCTCCAATAGGTTCTGCCTCAATCGCTGTGACAGTCGTTGACAGTGCAGCAATTCTCATCTATGTGAGATAATTTTGAGAGACAAATGCCTGTTTCACTGTTTAAGTGAGAGAGATAATCACGCTTCAGCATCTTGGGAAACACATGACCTGGCCCAGGTCATTGAAAATCAGAGCTGTACCTAGTAAGATCTCCTCTTAAACAAAAGACTTCATTACATACCATTATATTCTGAAGAGACATAGATGTGCTTGGTAATTCAGTACCAGAAGAGTGCTACAGCTGGTAGATATCTCAGTTGCAGATCTCCCTGTGGGTTGAAATCTGAAGTCTTCTCGAATAAAAGATACGGCTTGGTCCCTTTGTCTCTGGATATTGCTCGAGCAAGACTGGAATGCATAGAAGCATCTCTTGACGGCCAAATTCAGCAGGGTTTTTTTTAGACACCTGCCTCAAAAGTGTACACCTGTAAAAGCCCAACACCGGCCTGGCCATGAAGCTCCTTAACAAGTTTCACGACTTCCACCCCCCCGCTGGTGCAGCGTGTCTTTATAGAGAGCCTTAATGTAGTCCTAAAGACCAGTCATCGTTTATGAAGTTGAATCCATAGCCACAATCGTTCTTGTCGTCACAGCAGTTGAGAGAAAAGAAAAACATTTTTTAATAAAATATATTACAAATCAAATTCAAAATAAACTAAATAAAACACTTCCTTTCTTCCAAATACAGACAGCGAAAGATTAAAACAAATTGCACCAGAAAAGGAAAGCCATTGAGTTCATTAAGAAAAGTGTTCACCTGTACGGTTCATAGTTAAAATAAACACAAAATATCAAGTAACTGTTAAAAAACCCTCTTTGAAATACAAATTCTGTACCCCAAAGTTCACAATTATTGCTTCTATGACTCCCGATCGATGATGAGAGCAATCATATATGGCGTGGTTTCCATTCTACGTCTAGACCCAGTCGATTGAATACTGTATTAAAAAATGCTGATCTTATGAATGGAAATACCATCCCTCAGAATACAACCAAATACAATCTCTGGACATTAAAGATTACAACTATTGTTTCTAATAAAATAGATGGCAAGATCTGTAAATGATAATAGGTGGATTGATAATGACATGCGATCGATGATGAGCGCAATCAGATTGGCGGTGTCTTTCTTCCTCGTCTAGACCTACTTGGTTGATGCACCATGCCCGTTACACCTATATATTCAGTTACATTGATAGAAATAAACAAGAAAATTCTCACTCCAGGATCCCCCCCCCCCATGGTACAGAGATTGTGTTTGAGGGATTTATAGGGTCAGCATTTGAAATATCATAAAACCTTGAGAGGCTCTGAACTACTTATTGACACTTTTCTCAAGTGCACCAGCACCTTTACTCATTTGAAACCAGAGCACAGAAATAACTGTAACCCTCTGCAAGATTGTATTGTTTCTAAAAATCTGTATAAATTCAAATTGTCAAGTGCAAACAGACAGACTTTTTTACTTACTATTTTGGATAGATCAAACTTGGAGCAACCACCTCAGAAATAGAAATGTCAAATCAAGCTTATTAGTTTAAACAGACGGAGACTTATACTAATAATTGGATATCTCAAAAACCACTACTGGACAGTCAAAAAGCATATTTAATTACTAATTTAATTCAAAATAAGTCAAAACATATTTTAGATGACAGATGACACATTAATTACTTGATAGACGTGGATTAAAAAGGAAACATCAAAACAGGGTTTAATTAATCAAAATGGCGGTGTCATGTTGTCAAGGCCCGCATTGCTGAGACTGCCTCTATCGGCGAGGGGGAAAAAAACATATTGCTGGTTCATCATATTCTATATCCTAAACACTATTAGATAGGTAGGACATTAAAAAATACATGTTTAAAGTTTGAACATTGTGCCCTCACTTTTTCTAATTTTTCTTTTAGGTCTAAAAATCAGGCTCCTTACGAAGCCATATATCGGCAAGCCCAAACAAGGACTTTACAAGCAACTAAAATGAGATACAAATTTATTTCAACTAAACAACAGGTTTCAAAATAAATTTTAATTACATATTAATCAAAATATCACATTTCAAACAGAGGACACAATAATCCATCGATAAACATAGATAGAAAAAAGTATCATCAACGCCCAAACCGGCACTCAAAATGGCATCACCATCCCCAAATCTACACTTTCAGCCCGTCATTTTAGTGAAAACAAAAACATATTGCTTAGGACAACCAAATGCAACATGTCATATACAGTTAAAAAGATGAGAGTAAATATTTTTAGGCTAAAATTCTAAACATCAATATTGCGACATCAGTATTTTCAAATTAGATTTAGAGTTTAAAAAATGCCTATTTTCATGTCAATAATAATGGGAATTAGAAAAACAACTCACCTTGACAATTTTTTATCTAATCAATAATTGCGTTGAAAAGGGCTTTTCAAAATCTCTAAAATTACGGTGATATTATTATGGTCACGGTTCGATCCCCAAATGATATAACATGAGCGTGACAAAACAAGAGACTATTTTTTTAGATGCCTAAAACAACGCATAATTTTAGGGCCAAACTTGGGAACACTTTTTAACGAAACTACTTTTAAATGGATCATATTCAATTCAACTTTTTAATGAATTTGGTGACCTGTTTACTGTTCTACCTAAAAAAACTTGATGAATTTTGGCGAAGTCTAATCACCATCGAAACCAGCCGATGTTGCATTTTGAGGGGCAAAGGATGATTAGCTCACTATAATAAATTTGAACTTCGTAGTCTTATTAGCCAATTCAGTTACATCAAAACTCGCGACAGCAATATTTAATTCAAATTTTCTAAACCCACCACCATATGCGAAGGAGGAGATGACAAATCGTTGTGCATTTTGGCGGCGTACAGTTTGGCGGATACTAGATTCTAAATCATTCATCATGGTTTGAGATATTTTCTGTTTATTTCTTACTGAAATTGCTCTGATAGCAAGAATCAAGCTCAGTATGCCCTATTATGGGAGTTATCCCCATTTTTTTCAATGGCGTAACTATCCAAAAAAAAAAAAATTGGCTAAGTGTGTAAACAACCAACACTACAGGTATAGTATATCTACATTTTTGTCACTTTTCACAATCAATTAATTAGATACTAGATCTAGATCTAGATCTAGATATATATAGATCATCTAGATCTAGATCTAGATCTAGATTCTCTAGGTGCAATTTGCCTCACGATAAAGATGCTTTAAATTATCTAAAATTAAGTTTCCAGGTAAAAAAAAAAAAAGAAATAAATAAATTATTTCCTCGATGGAGGGAAGGGTTATGCTAAGAGTAAAGAAATTATCAAAACAAACATGATTGATGTTGTAAGCCACTACCCCAAAAAGATGCTGAACTTTGGTTGACAACGGGAAGCAGACCTTGTCATGTCGGCGGCGGTTAAAAAAGTCTTGGGAAAAATATATTCCCTGAGTTTGCGCGCGGCGTGGAGTAAAAAGTTTCTAAGTAGAGGGAGAGAACTTATGCTAACGAAACAAAAGAAATTCAGATTCGAAGGATTTTGTTTATTTTTTGTAATGATATAAATTAATTAGATATAATATGGTAATATAATGGAGACGGGAGGGAATCAAAAATTATTGATTCAATTTATAATCTGTAGCTCAATGAAAGTTTTAAAGATAATACACATTCAAAACAACTTTTTAATGATCTCTGAAGTGAGAATAGACAATTACTAGATCTAGATCTAGTTTTACCTGAAGCCGTGCCTATTGCAAAGAGGACACTAGGACGGTGCTAAGACTAGTATGTCTATCAATACTTTCATAATTTGTTAATAATTTAGCTCCACTTGCATAATATCAACATACTCAATAATGAACTGCATAAAACAGGAATGAAAATAGTTGTAAAGAAATATATTATTATCATTATTATTATTATTATTATTATTAATTATTATTATTATTATTATTATTATTATTATTATTATTATTATTATTATTATTATTATTATTATTATTATTATTATTATTATTATTATTATTATTATTATTATTATTATTATATTATTATTACATATTATTATTACTTGTTATTATTATTATTATTATTATTATTATTATCATTATTATTATTATTATCATTATCATCATCATTATTATTATTATTATCATCATTATTATTATTATTATTATTATTATTACTATAATAATAATTATTATTATTATCATTATTATATATTATTATTATTATTATTATTATTATTATTATTATTATTATTATTATTATTATTACCATTTTCTCATTATTAGTACATTATTATTATTATTATTATTATTGTTATTATTATTATTATTATTATTATTATTATTATTATTATTATTATTATTATTATTATTATTATTATTATTATTATTATTATTATTATTATTATCATTATTGTTATTATTATTATTATTATATATTATTATTATTATTATTATTATTATTATTATTATTAGTGTTGTTATTATTATTTTTATTTTATTTTATTTCTTTATTATTATCATTATTCTTATTATTGTTATTATTATTATTATTATTATTATTATTATTATTATTATTATTATTATTATTATTATTATTATTATTATTATGATCATTATCATTCTTCTTCTCCCTCTTCTTCTTCTTCTTCTTCTTCTTCTTCTTCTTCTTCTTCTTCTTCTTCTTCTTCTTCTTCTTCTTCTTCTTCTTCTTCTTCTTCTTCTTCTTCTTCTTCTTCTTCTTCTTCTTCTCTTCTTCTTCTTCTTCTTCTTCTTCTTCTTCTTCTTCTTCTTCTTCTTCTTCTTCTTCTTCTTCTTCTTCTTCTTCTTCTTCTTCTTCTTCTTCTTCTTCTTCTTCTTCTTCTTCTTCTTCTTCTTCTTCTTCTTCTTCTTCTTCTTCTTCTTCTTCTTCTTCTTCTTCTTCTTCTTCTTCTTCTTCTTCTTCTTCTTCTTCTTCTTCTTCTTCTTCTTCTTCTTCTTCTTCTTCTTCTTCTTCTTCTTCTTCTTCTTCTTCTTCTTCTTCTTCTTCTTCTTATTATTATTATTATTATTATTATTATTATTCTTATTATTATTATTATTATTATTATTATTATTATTATTATTATTATTATTATTATTATTATTATTATTATTATCATTATTATTAT
>JAXRKP010001305.1:102500-105000 GCA_037039925.1 Doris montereyensis | reverse complement strand
AGTTTAAACAAAAAGATCATAATCTCTAGATCTAGACTAGAAGACATTACATCTATTTTAGAAGCTCTAGAATCTGATGAAAATGTACTGTGTTTAGATCTATCTAATAATGGTGAATCGTAGGTAAGAAAGATGAAACCGACGTTCAGACATCTACAACAGATCACAAACACATCATGACATTCACAGCACCAGTCAATAAGCCAGAGCCAGAACTAGATTTATTGACTCACCAGGCCTATTTGGTAAATTTCCCGATACGCTGACCTAGATTACATCTTTACTGAATGATCGTCAGTGTAACTTCCCGACTAATGGGTGGCGTTTGATTCTTCAATCCATCAACATCTGGGTCATTGTTTCCCGTGTGCTTTTGATTTGTGTCAGAATCCATGACAAAATGATGACATTTAAAGAGCGTAGAGACAATCGAAGCAGAACGATGAAAATGTGTGTGTTTAGACAACAAAGGCAGTAAGTACTGTAGCTAAAAATACCACAAATGATTCGCATGAGTTTAAACTGAATGATCAGTGTAACACTAATATTTGATTCTTCAATGTCAACACATTTTGGCAGAGGTGCGATGACATTTATCTTGGCACAGTCAATCTTGATGGCATGAGTTTAAAGCAGCGCTTTCAATAGGTTTCACTTTTCGGACTGTGACTTTATCTTTACTCTCTGCAAGCTATGCATTATTTTGCTGATGTTGAGATGTACTACTCACTTGAGGGATTGTTTCCTTCACACACTTCAATCAGGTGGGTCATTTTAATGTCTTTTTTAAAGATTCTTGAAGGGCGAAAATATCTGTGAACTTTACCCCGCGATGCGGGAACTCTACTAGATCTAGTAATAATAATAATAATAATAATAATAATAATAATAATAATAATAATAATAATAATAATAATAATAATAATAATAATAATAATAATAATAATAATAATAATAATGATAGAAATATTCATAATAATATAATAATAATAATAATAATAATGATAGATATAATAATAATAATAATAATAATAATAATAATAATAATAATAATAATAATAATAATAATAATAATAATAATAATAATAATAATAATAATAATAATAATAATAATAATAATAATAATAATAATAATAATAATAATAATAATAATAATAATAATAATAATAATAATAATAATAATAGTAATAATAATAATGATAATAATAATGATAACAATAATACAGACACCGTCAAATTTCATGCCGCCAAAAATGAACGATTGGTCATAATGCAGTTTTTTCCATCTAACCGAATTTTACTAGGCTTATTATGATTACCCCCTCAAACTGCAACAACGGCTGGCTTGACTTCACCAAAATTATTTTGTAAGTTGGTCTTCAATTTGTTGCATTTAAATCTCAATTTATGTGAAAAATAAACTTAAGAACCTCTTCTCCCCTCGTCCCAGTCACAAAAGATGTCATGTACGTGTGTGTGTGTGTGTGTGTGTGTGTACGTGTGCGTATGTGTGTCATCTAGTTTTATGTTAAACATGAACATTCCTATACATGACAATTATGCACCTGGTCTTGGCTGTTTCGGCTCTGGTCACCCTTACCGGCCCCTTCTCTCCCTGACTCTGTAGGTGTCATATTTATCCACGGAGATCGTACTCTGTATGACAGGCGTGTCAATCATAAACAAAAATGCATTCCTAGATCTAGTTGTCGAATATCTCCTCATCCCAGCCATAATTGGTATAATTTTGAGGAGAAAAAGAATGTAACAGATCTATGAGAAGGCATATAGTGTCTTGTCTTAAAACCAACAAACAACAAACAAAATCGATACAGTTACAAACAACTAACTAAACAAAATAATGTAATTCCAAACAAGAACGGCAGTGTAAACGATGAGTTGTGGCTCTTAACTCCGTCATAATGCACCTTCACCAAAATGCATGATTCTTCTGTCATCCTTGGACAGTGCATTTTGGCGACTGAAATAATAATAATAATAATAATAATAATAATAATAATAATAATAATAATAATAATAATAATAATAATAATAATAATAATAATAATAATAATAATAATAATAATAACAATAATAATAATAATACTAATGATAATAATAATAAGAAGAATACTAATACTAATGATAATAATAATAATAATAATACTAATGATAATAATAATAATAATAATAATAATAATAATAATAATAATAATAATAATAATAATAATAATAATAATAAAATAATAATAATAATAATCCATGTAACAATGGTAGCGATAAGGAATAACAATTAACTGGGAAAATATCATACCTTAAAAACAAAACAAGTCTTCGGGAGATGGAAAAGTAACAATTATTATTATTATACATTGACGAGTATACATGCTCTTCATTTCTCGTATATTTATCCTCTTGGAATAGAAATGAAAAGAGCAACAATGTACACTTAGATGTAGATCTATTGCTTCATGAAGACTGATTTTATTATATATAGGAG
>JAXRKP010001305.1:87500-95000 GCA_037039925.1 Doris montereyensis | reverse complement strand
ATCCATTAAACTAAGTCATCCCATGAAGCTATTACAGTCGTTACACGAGAATAAAATAATGACACCATGGCGTATGATATGGAGTAAATCTTGAAAGTGACACCGGTACATGTGTGCGTTAACCACATTTTCACATATCCAGAAGAAAAGTAACAAACCAATAAAAGAAGCCTAAGTTGGACCAAATTGAGTCAGTGATCTTGTCAGACCCTACACTCTTCATCAACGGTTTATTGTTGCGTACAGCCTCAGTCTTTTCAAAGTTTAATGTCATGACGTCATCATAATATGTGGAGTAGTGTGTAAAAAATTCATAATTTTTAGCCTCTCTGGTTCCATAATTTGATAATATTCTTATCCTACTGACCTTCATCGTTCTGTGGATGGGAGATGGTCAAGTAAAGCTCTTGACCAATGAACGCTGAACTCATGAGATGCTCCGCCCACTGGGCTGCTGTGAACGTTGCTTTGTCTATAATGGCCATCAAGATGCCTGTGTATTTAAACACCCCAGAAGTCGCTGTAGGATCAAGACCAGCTCTTATGGAAAGAAAAAAGAGAAGAGAACATTCACTTCAGAGGAGAAATAGTTATTCTCAAATTAGTACATTTTCATAACAAACATAGAAAATCCATAACAATAGTTACAAATGAAGAAAGAGAGGCCTAAATTGGACCGAAATGAATCAGTGACATTGTCAGGCCATGCACTCATCATCAACTAAAGGTAGAAGTAAAAAACGAATGCCTTTAATGCCGTTTGGCCCATAGAATCGGATCTTATTTCAGTTTCTATAGTGTGTAACGATATAGGGGATGAAAAGTTACCTCCTAGACAGGGTCGCTTATTTAATATTTGTATCTGTGCCGGTATGTATTTGCACATGGGACTAACTAACGTGGTGACAGGTTTTATCTTTATTGATTTTCCTTTTCGGTGTAAAGACATTGAAAATGTAACCGTACCATAAGATCTAGCACAAGTTAAAGACAAAGAGCAATTTTTAAAGAAAATTTTGATTTTTAAGAAAATGAATAAGCAGGTAACAATACAACAACTGGAAAACACAAACGAAACATATACCAACAAAGAAAAGAAGGAAGCATGAATTATAGAATATACGAAGCGCATGTGATTTCTTTTTTTTTTTTGTGCAAATGACAAATAGAAATGTGTTCTTAGTTTTATGTCTAAAGGAATGAAATGTTTAAATGTGTTCAGGAAAGAAATGTTTAAATGTGTTCTTAGTTTTATGTATAAAGGAATGAAATGTTTAAATGTGTTCTTAGTTTTATGTCTAAAGGAACAAATGTTTAAATTTGTTCTTAGTTTTATATATAAAGGAATGAAATGTTTAAATGTGTTCTTAGTTTTATATATAAAGGAATGAAATGTTTAAATGTGTTCTTAGTTTTATATATAAAGGAATGAAATGTTTAAATGTGTTCTTAGTTTTATATATAAAGGGAATGAAATGTTTAAATGTGTTCTTAGTTTTATATATAAAGGAATGAAATGTTTAAATTTGTTCTTAGTTTTATATATAAAGGAATGAAATGTTTAAATGTGTTCTTAGTTTTATGTCTAAAGGAACGAAATGTTTAAATTTGTTCTTAGTTTTATATATAAAGGAATGAAATGTTTAAATTTGTTCTTAGTTTTATATATAAAGGAATGAAATGTTTAAATTTGTTCTTAGTTTTATATATAAAGGAATGAAATGTTTAAATGTGTTCTTAGTTTTATATATAAAGGAATGGAATGTTTAAATTTGTTCTTAGTTTTATATATAAAGGAATGAAATGTTTAAATTTGTTCTTAGTTTTATATATAAAGGAATGAAATGTTTAAATTTGTTCTTAGTTTTATATAAAGGAATGAAATGTTTAAATGTGTTCTTAGTTTTATATATAAAGGAATGAAATGTTTAAATTTGTTCTTAGTTTTATATATAAAGGAATGATGAAATGTTTAAATGTGTTCTTAATATATAAAGGAATGAAATGTTTTAGTTTTATATACAAAGTTTCTTAGTTTTATATATAAAGGAATGAAATGTTTAAATTTGTTCTTAGTTTTATATATAAAGGAATGAAATGTTTAAATGTGTTCTTAGTTTTATATATAAAGGAATGAAATGTTTAAATGTGTTCTTAGTTTTATGTATGTTTAAATTTGGAATAGAATGTTTAAATGTGTTCTTAGTTTTATGTATAAAGGAATGAAAGTTTAAATGTGTTCTTAGTTTAATAATGAAATGTTTAAATGTGTTCTTATTTTTATGTATAAAAGAATGGAATGTTTAAATGTGTTCTTAGTTTTATGTATAAAGGAATGGAATGTTTAAATTATTCTTAGTTTTGTCTTAAAGGAATGAAGTGTATTCTTATTTTTATGTATAAAGGAATGGAATGTTTAATTGAAATGTTTCTTAGCTTTATGTATAAAGGAATGGAATGTTTTTATGTATAAAGGAATGGAATGTTTGAATTTGTTCTGTATAAAGGAATGGAATGTTTAAATGTGTTTTTTCGTTTTATGTATAAAGGAATGGAATGTTTAAATGTGTTCTTAGTTTTATCTATAAAGGAATGGAATGTTTAAATGTGTTTTTCGTTTTATGTATAGAAGAATGGAATGTTTTAATGTGTTCTTAGTTTTATGTATAAAGGAATGGAATGATGGAATTTGTTCTGATGTATAAAGGAATGGAATGTTAAAATGTGTTTTTTTGTTTTATGTATAAAGGAATGGAATGTTTAAATGTGTTTTTCGTTTTATGTATAGAAGAATGGAATGTTTTAATGTGTTCTTAGTTTTATGTATAAAGGAATGGAATTTGTTCTGCGTTTTATGATGGAATGTTTAAATGTGTTCTTAGTTTTATGTCTAAAGGAATGTAATTTTTTATGTAAGCAGCCCCCGACCCCTTCCCCACCCCCCCCCAAAAACAACCCCAAAACAAGCAATAATCAAAGCAGCAAAGAAAACTTACGGCTGTTTCACGCTTTGAATTTGCCTGTTGAATGTCGCCTTGTAGCCTTCAGATCCAGGAAAGTCACATGACACCACGAAGACACGTGACAAAAATCCACCAACCAAGTTGCTGGCACTTGAGGCCTCTTCAAGTATTGCTTGGACAGCCTGAAGTTTTGAATTGAATGCACAATGTACAAATAGTACCTTCAAGTGAAGTTTTACAGATGTCATAAAACTCTAGCAAAACAATTATGGCTAAGAAAACAATAATTGACATAATCCTTTTAATTGTAATTTGATTTGATTTACCCAAATCCACAGTGATCTCGGGGTTTGCTTGGACTGCCCTGTAAACAGCCAAGGGGTTTTTAACATGCACAGTGTTGTTATCTGTACACGGGACCTCCTTTTTATCGTCTGTCTGCGATGAGATTATGGGTCGATCCACCTACCTGGATCAGGGGTAGTTTTACTCGAAAAAACTGGAGAACATTTTTCAACCGTTTGCGGTGCTCGAACCCATTACCATTTGTTTGAGAGGCCGACACCTTGCCTCTGGACTACCGAGTCTCGACTTGATATACCCTCTTCCAACATGTAACAACACTGTTATTAAAAAAATACAGCAGAGTTTCTTTGATATTAAATATTATGAAACTGACACAGTCAAAGGAGGTCATGTGCAACACAAGGAGGCATTCAATGAAACGATTCTGATGACCTCAGTTGGGGCTTCTTGATTAGACTATTATCTTTCTTTTTGTCTGTGCATTTATTTTTCTTATTGGGACCATCAACCCAAGCCAGGTAGATGCGTAGGTAAAGTTCCTTTAAAGGCGGTTACGGCCCATAAAGCCGGAGCTTATCCCGATTTCAACAGCATGAATCAGGTTGTAACTCCCAAGCTAGTACTTGTGCCCATTTGCACTTGAGTAGAGTGGGGAAATACGTGTTAAGTGTCTTTCCCAAGGAACAGCACATCGTATCTAGCTTTGCTGGGATTCGAACTCGGGACCTCATGATCGCCAGTCTGGCAGCCTAACCACTAGGCCACCGACGCCACATGATGGATGCTTGTAGCGTGACGGCACAAAGAGATAAATTGCACAATGCACCGGAATAGGGGCACGGGAATGGAAATAGAAAGACGAGCAAGTGAAACTGAAACCAATGCGCTCACAATCGGAAACGCAATCGACGCAGTCGCCGATTCAAATATTTTCCGCCGCCATCAGGAAACGACCTGTCCGGCACAGGTAAGCAGCTGAGAACATCCGCAGTCTTCTACTTCTTCTCCACCAGGAAAGAAGGCCAGTATGGCAGTATTGGCAGTCTTTTTCTTCTTGATGCACGTGGGATGATCGAGTTCCGAGAGAAACCTTTTTAGCGAGTTTTTTTGAGCAAAATCTACCCCCCCCCCCCCCTAGTCCAGGTGGGTGAGATCAACACCTACATGTAGTTCAATCGGAGACGGCCGATAAAAAGGAGTTCCCGTGTGCAGACCACAACACTATGTGCACCTTAAAAATCTTGACTGTTTACAGGGCAGTCCTGGCCAAATTTAAAATCCTACCAAAAACACCGAGGTCACCTGCCTTTGTTGCGGATGTGGGTAAATCAAATCAAATCAAATCAAATTAAATCAAAAGCCACCGCAGCCTGCGGCCTATTGACCTTGACAATGGGCATCCCCATGAGGATATTGCAAGCCAAGGACTCCCAAGACTATGGCAGGGCTCATTCAGACTGAAAGGACACAGTTTTGATGTAAGTTGATTATCAATGTATCTCGCAACCAAATGTTCTTGTACTAGAGCTTGCAGCGCCCAATGATTTCGATAACGGTGATGATAATGATAATGGTGATGCTGGTGATGATAATGATGGTGATGAAATGATGGTGATGATGATGATAATAATGACTGATGGTGATCATGGTCATGATGATGATGATGATGATACTCAAAATCGGACTTTAACACCTTGAAATTAGAAATGTAAAAATAAGAAGGTCCTTCGACAATTTCACGGATGTCTATGCTCATTTTCTCCGTCAACAATTAGACTGAAACAGTTTGCCAGAGACAACCAAAGAGGGTCAACACCTCAATCACTTCAAAAACATTTTGGGCAACGCTATCTTCTATATCTATATAATTCACTTTCTGTGTGTGTGTGTGTGTGTGTGTGTGTGTGTGTGTGTGTGTTGCCGCTAATCTTCTAAACGGCTGAGCGGACAGAGCTCATAATTGGCACCGACAATGTGATCAAACCGGGGAAGGTTTTAGGCCTATAAAATTCATATTATTGTGTTAAGTAAATTGTGAATCATCATAAATTCAACATAATTATTTTAGAGTCCGCCATTATGCTTGACTTGACTAACACCACCCAGAAGACTGCTTCGTTGATTCATGTTGCCAAATGAAAACTACTCACATAGCGTAAACATTCACCAGTCGATTAATTCTTTTGCAACCTGTAACAGTGGGTCAGCAATAGCCACACTAACAGGAAGGAAATCTCAGCACCTGTGTCACCATATCCATCATGACATTAATGGACATTGCATCTCTCAGTCTCACATCACGCACCACTAGCCTACTGACCGAACGTTGTATTTCGTACCTGAGGCCTATTTTGTGTGGCCATACTTTGGTGTCAATCGGCTATTCTATGAAGTAAGTATAATGATAGATCTAGATATATACCTTGACTTAACTCTTTCCCTACTACTACAACAACAATTATCACCAAAGAGAAAGGGAACGTTTTTTTTCCAGATCTAGAACATTTGACAATATTTTTTATGTGATTGTCTGTTTCATTACCTTTGTTTTGATGTATAAATTTAAAAGATAGGGATCAATATTTATATCTACCCGAAAGGCAGTGAATAAATAATATAATTAGCGTTTATAATGTGGGTAATGAAGAATCCAGATCTAGATATACAGTGACAACAATTGTCACCAAAGGGAAAGGGAACGGTTTTTCTAGATCTAGAACAGTTGACAATAATTTGTGTGATTTCATTACCTTTAACAGACATCAATACTAATATCTACCCGTAAGGCAGTGAATAGATAATCTAATTAGCGTCTACTAACGTTTAGCAGCGAAGGAGTTAAAACTCTTTGTGTTTTCTAGGATTTATATAATTTATTTTCTTTAACCAATTAACAGATGTGGTAAGAACTATGTTTTTCCACTACGTAAAATTCCGAAAATGCCGAAACGCAATTCATCAATTGGTCGATCTACGCCTAAGGCCAAAAGTACCCGTCAAGCGCGTGAGGCGGAAACTGTAGAGCAGCGCCATGTTCGGCAGGAAAGAAACCGAGCTTCTACAAGCGGAGCGCGTGAGGCGGAAACTGTAGAGCAGCGCAGAGATCATCTGGATGCAGACCACCGTCAACATGCAGAGCAGCAAAGAGTCCGGCACAATGAGTGCATCGTCGGATACTCTGCTAGTAATTACACATAAGCTAGATTTAACCATGAGACAACAAGACAAACAACAGAAAGTCCCAGGTCACACTATTCAGATTCAGGGCTGGGCACAAACGTCTCCATCAATATATGTATCGCTATGTGAAAGTTGGGGAATCATGAGGATGTGAGTGTGGAACACTACCAGAACACTGAACATACAACGGTATACAACTCCAGCAGTATCTGCGCACACATCAGAGAGAATAGCGATATGGCCGGGCTAGGCACATCTACGGTCCTATAGAGAGTCTGCAAAAGACTGTACACTTCATGGAGACAATCCGCATGCTGATCTGACTAGCTGATCGAAAAAGAAGAGAACGAAGAAGAAGAAGAAGAAGAAGAAGAAGAAGAAGAAGAAGAAGAAGAAGAAGAAGAAGAAGAAGAAGAAGAAGAAGAAGAAGAAGAAGAAGAAGAAGAAGAAACAACTCTAAAAACAAAGTTGTGGATACAAGAAGAAGAAGAAATGAAGAAATAAAATGTGGGTCCTAAGAAGAAGAAGAACCAAGAAAAAGAATGAAGCTCCTATAGAAGAAGAAGAAACAACTCTTCAAAAACAAAATTGTGGAAGAAGAACTCCTATACAAGAAGAAGAAGAAGAAGAAGAAGACAAGAAACTACTTCAAAATAAAATTGTGGCTCTTATAGAAGAAGAAGAAAAACAACTCTTCAAAAACAAAGTTGTGGCTCCTATAGAAGAAGAAGAACCAACTCTAAAATCAAGAAGAAGAAGAAGAAGAACTCTTCAAAAACAAAGTTGTGGCTCCTAGAAGAATAATAATAAGTGGATAGAAAGAAGAAGAAGAAAACAACTCTTCCAAAAACAAAGTTGTGGCTCCTAAGAAGAAGAATAAACTCTTCAAAAATAAAGTTGTGGCTCTTATAGAAGAAGAAGAAGAAGAAGAAGAAGAAGAAGAAGAACCAACTCTTCAAAAAGAAGAAGAAGAAGAAGAAGAAGAAGAAGAAGAAGAAAAGAAGAAGAAGAAGAAGAAGAAGAAGAAGAGAAGAAGAAGAAGAAGAAGAAG
>JAXRKP010001305.1:12500-82500 GCA_037039925.1 Doris montereyensis | reverse complement strand
ATACATCAAATTGTAAAGAGAGAAATCGAATAATGGATGAAAATGAAAAACCCAATGTTTATAGATAATTAAAAAACGGAGGTAATTTAAATGATTTTCTAAAAGAAAAATATTTATTATATCTAGATGCAAATAATCTGGAATGGATGGGCGATGTCACAGAAGCTTAAATGGATAGGCGATGTCACAACAGTTTAAATGGATAGGCGATGGATGGCGATGTCACAACAGCTAAATGGATAGGCGATGTCACAACAGCTTAAATGTCGATGTCACAACAGCTTAAATGGGATAGGCGATGTCAAATGGATAGGCGATGTCACAACAGCTTAAATGATAGGCGATGTCATAACAGCTTAAATGGATAGGCGATGTCACAACAGCTTAAATGGATAGCGATGTCACAGAAATGTCACAACAGCTTAAATGGATAGGCGATGTCACAAACAGCTTAATGGATGGATAGCTTAAATGGATGAGCGATGTCGAACAGCTGTGGATAGGCATGTCAAACAGCTTAAATGGATAGGCGATGTCACAACAAGGATAGGCGATGTCACAACAGCTTAAATGGATAGGCGATGTCACAACAGCTTAAATGGATAGGCGATGTCACAACAGCTTAAATGGATAGGCGATGTCAGAAATGGATAGGCGATGTCACAACAGCTTAAATGGATAGGCGATGTCACAACAGCTTAAATGGATACATGAAACAGCTTCCAACAAGATATTTTGGTGGGAAGAATGTCATTATTATAAAAAGATACATGAATTTGAATTTGAAAACTTTATGCAAGTTGATGAATAATGCTTTCTACGGTAAAACAATGGAGACTAGTAGAAATAGAAATGAAGCAAAACTATTCACAAGTGAAAGAGAGGTACGAAAACATATTACAACCCTAACTTTAAAGACTCAATAGATTTAACGAAAACTTTGTAGGAATAATAAATAATACAAACACAAGTTAAGTTTGATAAACCTATTTATTTAGGAATGTTGTCTTTTTTAGATTATAGTAAGTTATTAATGTATCAACTTCATTATAATGTTGTTGAAGATGTATGGAAAGACAATGAAGTAATTGCTTCCGATACGGATGCATTGTTTCTAAGTGTTTATACTGATACTATTTATGAAGACTTAGAAAAGATATCAGATTATTTAGATGCATCAGCTTATCCTAAAGATCACAAATTATATGAGAAGAAAATAAAAAAGTTATTGGTAAATTTTAAAAATGAACTAAATGGTAAAATTATGAATGAAATTGTTTTCATTAGAGTAAAGCATATTCATTTACATTGACTGATTTACAAGAAGAAAAGAAATTAAAAGAAAGAGGTAAAAAACGATATTGAGTTTGATGATGATAAAATTGTTTATTTAATAGTACTACACAAATAGATAACATGTATACACTAAATTCAGAAAAACATAAACTATATAAATGATGTAAATAAAAAAAAAGTATGTCATCATTTGACGATAAAGATACATAGAAGCTCATGACATAGATACATTACCATATGGTATGGATGATTTATATTTTACTTAAACAAAATTTAAGTTAAATTTTCTTTCTAAAATACTTTCTAATATTAGTAACACACTCTTTATACATTGGATGCCTTCGTTTATCTTGTCTTCCACTAAACTCCTTCCTAAAATATATCACTAACTTTACAAATTAAACGTTTTCCTAGTTATGTCATATTTATTTAGGGGGGGGTCCTAGAGTAAAATGTTCCCGTTTGTTACTATCAATTAACTTATGTGTAGGTATGGTGTACTGAGTTGAAATATGTCATTATTTTTTTCCTGACGCTTCCGGTTGCCATGGAAACAGTGGCCATCTTGAATCTTGCCCTCAAATTTCACCAACTTCAATATCGATAGGCTTTTTCATTTTCAACAAATTTGTTCAAACTTGGCACACACCTTATTTGATACAATATCTAAATTTGATTAAATCGGATTTTTGTTTCATTGGTAGGTTTTGATTTTATGAATTTTTGAAAATAGCATATGAAACAACCAAAAATATACAAAAATATTGTACAAAAAATTCATTTTTCCAAAACTATAATACATATAAAAAAAGCATCTGATCATTTCTTTGTTTCCCCCCAGTCATCATCCATACCAAATTTCAAAGATACGTTGAGGAATAAAAAAAGATAGGAAATAATGATACAAAAATGGACATTTTAGAAAATCGTATTTTTCTCTTATTTTTCATATTTTTCCCCAAAACCTAAGAAAAGAGTAGGATAACACTTTGAAACATCATAAAACCTTGAGAGGCTCTCAACTACTTCTTATTGACACTGTTTCAAGTTCACTAGCACCTTTACTCATTTTGAGATGGTGCCTTTTGATAATAGGTGCGTGGAATATGTTTCGTAACTTCCGGCCGATCTAAGGCAATATTCATAATATAATCCTCAAATAAGGTTGTTTTGGATAGCGTTTCTAGCGTTTCTAGTGGCGTTCAAAATAAGTACCAACTTGCCGTACTTTAGATAATATTTCTGGCTTTTATCGTATAATAGCTGTGTTGAAAGATAGACCTGTATTGTTTCAAAAAAAATCATATAAATTCAAACAATCAATATTGAGCTTTTTTTGTATTGCTATCATTATGACGGGAATGAACTGCTCTATCCACTAGTATGATAGACTAGATTTGTCCCATTTTTCGGTAAAAATGGCATTCCCAACCCCTCCCCCACCCCCCCCCTTAACCATTATTTCCTACGCCTTACGCATGAGATAGTGGATGATAAGTATTATTATCAATAAGAAAGCCACTCCAACTACTTTCACAGTTTTTACATGTTCTATTTTCCATCTTTAATCAAACAAATTTTACTGATTAATTCTCATTTTACTTCCGTCACTTTCCATTTGAACTACTGTATCTATTATTATTATTATTGACACTCTTATTAAAGTTCACGTTGACAGTAATATCAGTAAGTACTCCTTTGATTTCATCGTTTTGATTCCCTACACCAACAACGTATATTGGAAGGCGAAATATGACAATTTTAAAAGTGACAACTCCACTAATAAAGACAGAACAAACAGGCGAAATATGACAATAAGTGACAACTCCACTCAGAACAAACAGGCGAAATGTGACAATAAGTGATATGACAATAAGTGACAACTCCACTTTTGATAAAGACAACGAATTGGACAGGGCGAAATATGACAATAAGTGACAACTCCACTAATAAAGACAGAACAAACAGGCGAAATATGACAATAAGTGACAACTCCACTAATAAAGACAGAACAAACAGGCGAAATATGACAATAAGTGACAACTCCACTAATAAAGACAGAACAGAACAAACAGGCGAAATGTGACAATAAGTGACAACTCCACTAATAAAGACAGAACAAACAGGCGAAATATGACAAATAAGTGACAACTCCACTAATAAAGACAGAACAAACAGGCGAAATATGACAATAAGTGACAACTCCACTAATAAAGACAGAACAAACAGGCGAAATATGACAATAAGTGACAACTCCACTAATAAAGACAGAACAAACAGGCGACAATAAGTGACAACTCCATCAATAAAGACACTAACATACAGGCGAAATATGACAATAAGCCAAACTCCACTAATAAAGACACAAAAGTTAAACATTAGTGACAACTCCAAATAATAAAGACAGCAAACAGGCAAAATATGACAATAAGTGACAACTCCACTAATAAAGACAGAACAAACAGGCGAAATAAACAATAAGTGACAACTCCAATAATAAAGACAGAACAAACAGGCGAAATATGACAATAAGTGACAACTCCACTAATAAAGACAGAACAAACAGGCGAAATATGACAACAATAAACCACAACCCCACTAATAAAGACAGAACAAACAGTGAAATATGACAATAAGTGACAACTCCACTAATAAAGACAGAACAAACAGGGAAATATGACAATAAGACAGAACAAACAGGCGAAATATGACAATAAGTGACAACTCCACTAATAAAGACAGAACAAAACAGGCGAAATATGACAATAAGCGACAACTCCACTAATAAAGACAGAACAAACAGGCGAAATATGACAATAAGTGACAACTCCACTAACAAAGAACCAGAACAAACAGGCGAAATCAATAAAAAACAACTCCACTACTAAAGACAGAACAAAACAGGCAAAAGTATGACAATTTCAAGTGAAATAAACAAACATCACACTAATTAAAAGACAGAACAAACAGGCGAAATTTTTGACAATAAGTGACAACTTCCACTAATAAAGACAGAACTAAACAGGCGAAATATGACAATAAGTGACAACTCCACTAATAAAGACAGAACAACTATCTCTTTCCCTTTCTTACTTCCTAAGTTTTTCTAACTTGGAAAACCATTAGCATTTTTAAAATTTCAGATAAGTTGTTTACTCTCTTCCCTTATTGCATCGATACATTTGTAATTTTCTTATACATTTCGAACCTCCAGTGTACCTTTGCCTCGATTGATACTTTCCTTTCATTCATTCTCTATCATTTCTAGTCTTAGAGTTATCCTCTTTTTTCGTTCTTGTTTCATACTCACATCTATCTCTCTCTCTTTCTTCTCTTCCTTGCATTTTTCTTCCTTTTCTCCCTCTGTGTCCTCTCTGTGTCTCTCTCTCTCTGTCTCTCTCTCTCTCTCTCTCTCTCTCTCTCTCTCTCTCTCTCTCTCTCTCTCTCTCTCTCTCTCTCTCTCTCTCTCTCTCCTCTCTCCTCCCTCCCTCCCTCTCTCTCTCTCTCTCTTTCTCTCTCTCTCTCTCTCTCTCTCTCTCTCTCTCTCTCTCTCTCTCTCTTATCTCCTTCACCTTTATTACTTCTTACTTATTTTCATATTTTTTATTTCATTCTACTAATTTAGATCTGAACCTTCCATTCTCGCTCATTCTTCACTACGTTTCTTATCATCACTGTCGTCTTCTTTCTTTTCTTTCTCCTTATATGTTTTTTTCTTCTGACATCACATTGTGTGATGCCTGGGGTAGTACTTAGATCTAGATTCTAGATATTTCTCGTTTGTCTGACGAAGGGTTATACCCGAAACGTCCACGTATTTGTTCTGTCTTTATTAGTGGAGTTGTCACTTATTGTCATATTTCGCCTTTGATTTCACTCCACTTTTGCTCCTTCGTATATTGGACCGTAATCCACATAATCAAAAGGCATCATATTAAGACTAGATTCATCTCCAGAACATTTTTTTTGAAGAACAGCTTCACTAAATATTCTGTTAAATTCATTTTTTCAAAGTTTATATCATATTGTACTTCTGGGTATACTCGTGTATCAAGTGTTACTGAAATATTCTTTAGATTTGCATGATAGAAAAGTGACTTATTAAATTTATCTTGATTATGTGTTTTATTTTCTTGAAAGCCAATAATGATAAATCTAGTTTTTTTCAGGAGAAATACTAGTACTAAATCTTCGATTCAAATTTATCGCCAGTAGGAACAATTATTGATTGAGTTTCTTAGTCTTTTATAAGCAATTTCATATTTGTTTTATTTCTTCTTTGTGTTAACAGTTTATTTTCATATATTTTAAATTTGGTTTAACATGAGGAACAAAACAATGAAATCTTTTTTGTAGTTTCCTTTCCCATTCTTTGTCATGACATTTCCTAAAAGAGGAGTTCCATTTGCAGTATTCTATCTTTTCCCATTTTCCTATAATAGCATCTTTATCTTCAGATTTTCTATATAGTGATAATTCTTGGAGAAATCCATACATTACTTTATTTGTTTGGCAAAAACTAAATATATGTTTAAGTGGAATAGATAAACAAAATGTTCCATGTCCCTTTTTCAATAATATAATAATATCTTATGTTAAAACCATTATTTCCGAAATGGTTATTTCCTTCACAATGCCATAATTGATTTAATCCTTTCGACGTCTCAAAAGTTTCCGGATAACATACCATTGTGGTTGTCTCTCCTGTATTATTTATACTTTCAATTTCTTCTCCGCTAGCCGTATATTTTATATTCAAAAAGCAAAGACATCATTGCATTATTAATCAAAGTTATTTCATCTTTATCTTCATACTTACTTGTAAAGTTACCTTGTTTCTCTAACTAGTTCACCTGTTTTTTCTACGAAACTTTCAGCAGTATCTAGAAAGACATCTTGATAATCAATCGATATCCTAATTTGTAACTTTGATTTAGATTAATATTACCAGAATCAGGTTTATGTTCGCGACATGTGTTTTTGCCATATTGCCATATTGCCATATTGCAAATATTTTCATCTTTAACAAAGCCTTCACCGAGGTTTAGGTTTTCCTTTTTTAAATAAAAAAAGGTCACGAAGTTCCATTTTCAATAAGTTTAATTTTTCAATAAGAAAATTTCATCATTTCTTCTAATATCTTTGATTCATAAAAAGAACGTTAGATACAAACCGGTATTTATTTTAAATTTATTTAGATTAACATCACTACCAACACTAAGCTTTAATTGTTCTGGAGATGATCTTACAACAAAGTCAATCTTATTCTTTCTGACAGTTATCCAAAATGGTTTAGGAGTATCTAGCTTTTGAATAGTCATGTTTAATCCTTCAATGGTAATAACTCCTGGGCCTTACTTCTAATAAGTAACTAACGGTATTATTTCGAAATACTGAAACAATTGAATCATATCTGAAAATTTATATTATAACCGACAAATCCATAAAAAATAGTCGTAAAATAATAAGTTGGAAACTCATAGGAATAAGATATGAAAATGTTGATCTACTGTTAATTTATTTTAATGTCAATCACTGCTATTGATGCAATGAGATTTGATAAACATCAGCGCATTTTATAAAGCATTAGACCATCCTGGATCTGAAGTCCAAGATTTGTTGCTTGTCAAACTTGTAGTGTAAGACTTATACCAATAGATAACAACATATTAAAATTAATGTTAGAACTAATAGATATTTCAATGTTAAAATAATCATTTAAAAATGTATTGTTTGAAGTGTAAACGGTTAATTTTTATTTAAGATATTGAAAATATGGTGTCATCTAATAATAGAAATAAATAAAAGGAAAGTAGTTGTTATATATAATACGAATATCCTTTAAAGTTTTGAAAAAAACCACTAACTAATGAATTGAGTGATTAATTTGTCACAAATCAAAGATTGCTAAGTTTTCAAAAGGAAATTTATATCTTATGAAAACCGTTTCATTTTTCAAAAACGCTACTGGGTGATAAAAATAAAATAAATACTTTAAATATATTCTGCAAAGTTATAGATGTTTGTTTTAACTAAATATGCTTGGTAGTTCCATTAAAAATTAAAACTGGATTAGAAGTAACAAATGCTTTTAAACAGATATTTAAAGAAAGAAAACCAGAAAAGATATGGGCTGACAAAGAAACCGGAGTTTTTTTATAACAAAATCTTTAAAGATTTACTTAAGAAAGAAAGCATATAATTATATTCTACACAGAATGAAAAAAATTGCATAACTGAAAGATTTAATATAACTCTAAAGAAAGATATCCAAATATTTCACTGCTTATAATACAACAAAATATTATGATGTTTTAAATCAAAAAGTAAATGAGTGGGTATAATAACACTTTTCACAATACTATTGTTATTAAGATTACACATGAAGAAGAAAGTAAAAAAATAATTGACGATGATATTGATAAAAGAATATTTCAAGATGAATTATGTGATTTGCAAAAACCCCCCCCCCCAAATTTACGTAGGAGAACACGTACGAATCATTAAGTATAAAAAAAAACACCTTGAGAAAGGTTACACTAGTAACTGAACTTCACAAATTTTTGTTATTGACAAAGTGTTACAAACTAATCCTATTACATATAAAATCCATTATTTACAAAGTGAAGAAATAACTGGCTCTTTTGATAACTAACGAGTTATTGATAACGGAATTTAAGACCATATAAATTGAATGTTATAAAATGTTAATACTATTCTTCAGGAAATACCCTGTTTATATTTATTAAAGATAATAGTTATCAACATTATAAAACTACATTCTAACTTGATAACAGGTTACTGAAGGCGTCTATTAAAGAAAGTATGAAAATAAATAATGTTAGCATAATATCGATATAGATCAACTCTTTTTATTTTATTTAGAAATATAACAGAGTATACATATATATCATTAGAAACTAGAGCATCTAAATATATTTAAGATAAAGATTAATGGAAAATAAGGTGTTCTTTATAAAAATAAATTAATAATTATGGACTGTTTATTTCCTAAAATTAAGGGGGGGTTATTTTATAAACATATTGAAATGCTATATCCCAAAGATGTTTTTTTAAGAACAAAAGAAAGGAACCCTAATTTCTTCTTTAGCGTTCTTAATTTGTAAATTGGACATGCTTTGGTTTTTTATGGTTTTTAATTGCTCCTCAAGAAATTTTTTGATTTCCTTGATAGCTTTCTTGGAGTCTTTGTCCAAACTCTTCCCATTGTTCCTGACAGCAAGAAAATAAATTCCTCTTTGGCGATGTTCTTTTACTGACGAATCTACCCTATCCTCCGATAATTTATTTGCAAGAAATTATTGGCATTTTTACTTTTATTTGAATTGGTCTGGCATATTTATTCCACCATTTTGGATTTATCTGATAGAATCCTTTAATTTTTTTTTTACCAAGAACTCTTCCTATACACTGAGGAGTGTTTTTTCTACCTTTGCCCATTTTCAGTCTAATGTTTTCTCTTCAGATCAATCTGCCAACATTTGATAAACCTCTTTTATCCTAGATTGGTATATCTGTTTTACTCTTGGTTAACACATTCTTCTTATTCTTGAGTTTAGTAGCTTTAGTCTCTTTTCCTATTCTGTTCAATTAGTTCATCAGTTAATAATCTCATTTTGCCTATCACTAAGTTTTGATGGAATATGTTTGCGGATAGGTTTAATACAGTTTTTATACTTATATCCACGACGATTTCTTTTATATTTCAATTAAATTTAAACATATTATTTGTCGTTTAACATTATATCTTCAAATGTTTCTTTATCTTCATTAGTAATTAAATGTTCGTTGGTTTCATTCTTGTTATAATTCCCATAAACCATCAGCTCCTTTAAATTGCTTACCAGTTTATGATATCGTCATTTATATTTACTATCATAAGTTGATTTCCAATGAGAAGTTTTCTATCACCCTTTTAGACCCGAAAGTTTAATCATAACGTTTTCTTATTATTTAATACATCGTGATAGGCATTTTTTCCTAATTCACCCATATCACATTTATTACCTTCATTATCCTTAACATATTATATTGCTAGTGTGTATATTTTATTTTCTACAGCCTGATCAAATAATTCTTGTTGTATCTCAATAGATTCGTTTGTTTCTCAATTTCTTCCCTTGTCTTCTTACTTTCATCTATTAAAGGTCTGGTCACTTTTTAGAAACAAATAATTTTAATATCTCTGTTCTTTTAACTAATTCTTCTCTCAATCACCTATCTTTTAACAGAACAAATCTAATCACCTATTTTTAACTCATGTCTTGTCAATGTACTCTTTTAACTAATTCATTACGTTTCTCCCAATCATCTGGGTTTATTAAAGTCATTTTTATTAAATCATTTAGTATTTTTTAAAAGAATCTCTGACTTAATTTTCACCTTTTTCTTTTATTTCTTCTTCATACAACTTTTAAAGTTTTTTTTATCTAATACTTTCTTTGTATTGATTAAATTTATTTTCTTCATCTAATATAAGTTGATACCCCATTATGTTCTTAATATAACAATTTTCAATTTTCCGCTTTGAAATAAGTGATTTAATAATACCTAATTTAATTTCTGCTAATGTATAAATATCTCTATGTTTCTGTTCTTTGATTTTTAAACTGTTATTAAGTTTATATACCACTATTGACATTCCTCACAAACAACAGATAAAGCAGATAAACTTAAACTAACCGGTAATACTACTAAAAAGGGAAGAGTTGTTATAACAACAAGTGCTGATACAAGACGAAACGGCATTTAACCCATAATTAGTGTAATGTAATGCATTAGCTGCTTTACTGCATTTTTTAGATAATGATATTCTCTATTCACTGTTTCGTTGTAAATAATTTTTTCACTTCTTCTATGTCACTCAATCGATTAAGCCCTACTTGATCCACTGCCTTAGCTTTATGTAGTCAACATAGTTACTTGATAGATTTAAGTCAACATAGTGATTTTCAATGAGTGGAGCAGAAGGCTCAGCAGTTAATCGCGGATAGATTTTCTCAACAATTTTTTCGTTATCCTTTTTGGGGTTAGAAAATTATATTAAGTAAAACTATAGTTAGATCATGAATTATCCCTGAGCCATCAACTCATCCATCTTCGTTTTTCATATAAATTCCTTCACCAACTCTTTGTAGTTCTTTAGGAGGTGTTAGTTTCAAATTTGAATATAATCCTGCGCCTGGTTTTTACTTTAAATATGTTGTTTCCCTTTTTTATACCTAAGCCGTTTAATTATTTTGTTAACTGCGGCGAAACGGGCCTGCTAGGCTTCCTAATGCTAAACTTTTAGCTATACCTGGTAAAACATTTTTGGCAACACTTGGATATATGGTTTTAGCTAACCCTAGTATATAAATCCACCTTCTACTTTATTTTTTTATTATACTGTAACTGTACTTTACTAAGTTTAATATTAACGTTTTCCATTCTCAAACGCATTATTTATTTTTCAATTTGTTTATTAGTAATTGCAATTAAATCATCATCCGTATCTGAGATTCTAATAGTAACCCGTCTCCTTATTTTCATAGCAAATTAATTTTTTTCATTCTGGTCGTCAGAGTTTGTTCGATATATTTTATAGACATTTTAAGGGCTATTTTCTTATATGAAATTTAAGATAACATTTATCTTGATGAATATTATTATTACCCTTATTTTTTATTTGAACTTTAAAATTTTGCAGCTTTTATTTCATTGGATGATAGATATTTGGTTGTTCATTTATTTTGGATTTTTTCTATAATAATAAGGAATAAACAACGGAGTGATTTCTTGATCATTAAAACAATTATTTTAATGCAGTTAAGATGAATATTTTGAATTATCAAATGAAGGCAATTCTTTATCAGATTACCATTCTAAATAACTATGACTTTTTTCAATATTATATATTTCATTTGAATTAAATCCAAAAAAAATCTTAGATTTAGATATTGTATCTCCACCTGATAAGTAAAGCTAATTTATTATCCTTAATTGTAAGGGAAACACCACCCACTGCTGATGGCTCATGTCTGGCAAGATATTCCCCATGTTCATTCTTCCATCTACGTAAATGCATAATCCAACATTAGTTTTAAATATACGATGTGACATGCGTGAGTCATACCATCCTTCCTTAATACTAAATTCCTTCCACTGTTCTTTTTTTCTTTTCTCCAAATTAATAATCGCATTACCGTTAATAATATTATGTTAAATACTTGATCAGCTTCGAATGCAAACCAAAGCAATCTCACAGTTTTCACAATTAATCGGTTTATCAAAAACAAATCCTAATGTATCATCAGAATAATAGTATAACTTTCTTTCTCCTAACATATTTTAACGTCAATATTTAACCAATATTTATTCTTCGTCTTAGTTCTTTTATTTTTGATCTAATTTTTTCAATTATTCTTTATTCTATGTCACCAGTTCGATTTAATTTTTCTAATATTTGTAGACCTAATTCATTGTCAAATATTTTTATTTTGTTATTGTTTTTATTTTCAGTTTTTAGTATTCTATATTTATGTGCATTCATTTTCATATATAAAAAAAAAATCGGAAATAGATCGCCTCTGGCTTATTTCTCACGTACATGAAATCCATTAGTTACTTCTTCACCTCTTAAATCTAATGGAATATTATTTTGATCGGTTATCTTTGGTTAAAATCTCGTATTTTTTAACGTTACTGGCAAATAGATAGGTTGACGGGGGTCTGGATAATTTTTATACCCTGGTAAAACTTTAGGGAAAATGACTAGATAACAGGTACTTGTGAACTATTACAATTGATCCATTAATACTATTGATATGGATGAAAAGGAATAGTAGGATTCTAAATCGACCATAGCAATTTCGTATTGTTTATTCGGATTAAGTTGTAATGATGGATTAAAGACTGTAGTAAAGTTTGATTTACGTTTACTAACAACAATTTGATGATCTTCTTTAGAGACGTATTTTTAATTAATTGATTAAGTTTTTCAATTATTTCTTTTCCAATTTTGTCATCCATTTTTAGAGATAGACTTTAAAAAATAGAAAACATCTAAGTTATGTATTTTCCATTATGAGCTGGAGGCATGTTATCGATAGTTAAAAAGTTATAAGGTCCCGCCCATCAAATTTGACACACATTTCTAAACTCGTCGTAATCCGATATCCTCTGAAACAATGTCTTGATAGATACGTTGTACATTTTGACTATCTTGTTTAAACAAACGTATAAAGTTGCTGTTTTCTCTTATTGTTTGTCTTGAAAGTCGAAAGTATTTTGTGAAAGATAAAAACAGTCAGCATTTGAATGCCTCACCCTCGTATAATAGTCATTTCATGTGTTTTGTTTCTCTAATAGTATATCATCAAATACCATAAGATTTTAATCTGTTAGCATTCATTCTCTTGAATCCATTATTTCATTTCCATCTTTAAAAAAATCACATTTTGTTGGATTTTTGTTGGATTTGTTTCACTTTTGTTTTTTTTTTATCAATTCATATGGTGAAATGTCTTCTTCTATTATTTCACCCCTGTTATTGAATACATTATAAATAACTTCTTTGTCTAAGTTATTATCATAAGCACATATCAATACCTTATACTTCATCTTATAGGTTGAAATAAAGACTTACCATAAACAAATAACTTGTCATAATCTAATAAGTCTGGCTTTAGTAATAAGTTTACTAATAGATTAATATTTCCACATCCTGATTTCCACACTATTAAACTTCTAATTGACTAAGGGAGCATTGGTGAATTGTTTCTATTTGTGTTTGATTCCCAATCTAGATTAGTATCCATTTTATTAAGGGGGATTAAAGACAAACAAAACTAAACAAAAAACAAAACATGCTTCGTTTGTACCTCTAAAAATTTACAAAGGTTATATAGCAAAATACTCAGGTGGGCTAAACTCGCAATGTACCCCTAATTCTAGTAGTTGTAGTAGTAGTAATAGTAGTAATAGTGGTAGTAGTAGTAGTAGTAGTAGTAGTAGTAGTAGTAGTAGTAGTAGTAGTAGTAGTAGTAGTAGTAGTAGTAGAAGTAGTAGTAGTGGTGGTAGTAGTAGTAGTAGTAGTAGTAGTAGAAGTAGAAATACTAGAAGTAGTAGTAGTGGTGGTAGTAGTAGTAGGGATAGGGATATATATAGTAGTAGTAGTAGTTGTAGTCGTCGCACAATGTAGCACACACACACACACACACACACACACACACACACACACACACATATACATGCGCTTTTACTTACCTACTTTAAAATCCTGACTAACCACTTCCTGAGCCCACGAGATTCGATACATGAGAACCAATGTAATCTTGTAATAGTTGCACAGTGAAAAGAGAAAAAGAACAAGATAACTTCTCATTAATTGATCAACTTATTATACATGGAACCAAAGGACATGATTATTATATCATGGGTCTATATCAATCGGTTGGGGTCGGCACGAGGGTGTGATATTATGGTCTAGGTAAGACCCCTGTGTCGTTGGTACCACTTTGCTGGGACATAATTCCCGCCATAAGCGTTGTATGCGTTTGGAGTGGGGGGGGAGTGAAGAACAGGGGATAATCTTGTTTAGCTTGTATGGGGACTCGATAGTCCAGAGGCAAAGGTGTCGGTCACTCAACCAAGAGGTAGTGGGTTCGAGCCCCGCCAAAGTTGGAAAAATTTTCTCAACTTTTTTTCGAGCAAAACTACTCCCGGACGATAAAGAGAAGGTAGTCTAAAGATAACAACGCTTTGTGCACGTTAAATATACCTTGGCTGTTAACAGAGATCAGCTTAGTTGTGGGCGTGGGCAAATCAAATTAAAAAACTATAGCTTGTTCCGCTAAGCTATAGAACCTGGGACAAGCTGCAGCTTTATACGCTTTTTTGCCTCGGAGTAAGTTTTCACTTACTGTCTTTTTAATTTTTTTAGCAGTGAGTCAGTTTTCAACGGTTGCTGCAACTCACGTGACCTTGGAGTTCTTTACTTGCCTCCAAGTGGATGGTTGACTTAAGCCAATGAAATCGTTCACTTTTCCAGACATCCTGTATCTATCTCTATCTCTCTATACCCCCCTCTCTCTCTCTCTCTCTCTCTCTCTCTCTCTCTCTCTCTCTCTCTCCCTTCCTCCTCCCCCTCCCTCTCTCCCTCTCTCTCTCTCTCTCTCTCTCTCTCTCTCTCTCTCTCTCTCTCTCTCTCTCTCTTTCTCTCTCTCTCTCTCTCTCTCTCTCTCTTCTCTCTCTCTCTCTCTCTCTCTCTCTCTCTCTCTCTCTCTCTCTCTCTCTCTCTCTCTCTCTCTCTCTCTCTCTCTCTCTCTCTCTCTATATATATATATATATATATATATATATATATATATATATATATATATATATATATATATACATATATATATATATATATATATATATTTTTATCTATATATATATATATATATATATATATATATATATATATTTATCTATTTATCTATATATCTACCTGTCTATTTATCTATCTATCTTTTTATTCATCTACTTATCTATCTATCTATTTATCTATCTAGCTATCTATCTATCTATCTATCTATCTATCTATCTATCTATCTATCTATCCTATCTATCTATCTATCTATATAGAAAGAAAGGAAGAAAGAAAGAAAGATAGATAGAAAGCAAGAAAGAAAGAGTGAAAAGAAAGAAAGAAAGAAAGAAAGAAAAAAAGAAAGAAAGAAAGAAAAAGAAAAGGAATTATTTATATAGCGATAGAAGGATTTGTGTACTTTCGACGTTGCGTTTTCAGCCAGTCAGAATACGATCTCAAACCGCTGAGCAGATATTGCTCAAATGTTAACCCCACTTTAGAGTGTTACCAGCGCATGTTTTTAACATATTTTTAATTTGAAAACATTGTCTTTTCTTCAAACGACATTTTACATAATTCATCCCGGTCCACCGCTGAACAGGTAAATCTCAAAATTCTAACCTAGATCTTTTCTCTTTATTCCCAAGCAGGTCAATATCTATATCTCTTAGATTAGTGCACATTAAAGGATGTGCCTGACTATGGAAATCCCCCTCTTGGATCTAGCTCACATCTAGATATTACATTTAGATTTAGAGATAGACCTAGAGCTACTAAATCTTTTTTGGCCGAGGTTGGATTCGGATTGAATAATAATTTGTTAAATGAGCGGGATGTCAGCTTTTTTTAAAGCCTACACTGTCATATTTTAATAACAACCTGCTATATAGCGGGGTTTCCGCTTGTACATGAATGTATATATATATATATATATATATATATATATATATATATATATATATATATATATATATATATATATATATATATATATATATATATACATATATACACATATGTAATATTATGTACATAATATAACATTTAAAACACAAGTCTATAGACAAAAAAAAGTCACTGATAGGCTGTACTTAAAATGTTGGTGCTGAAGACCAAAAAGACAGGGACTAGTTTTTGTTTCTAAAGAAAAGAGTTCCAAATGTGGGGAGCCGACAATTGAAAGTGCGGGCAGAAAACGCAGATTTGAACATCTTTCCTTGAAGTTATACTTGGTGGGACGAACGTAGAGGTCGAGAAAGTTTATAAACAGTGACAGAGGATTGAAGACAGTCGGGGGGTCATAGCATTGATACATTTGTAGACCAGACAGGCAATTTTGAATTTAATTCTAAAATTGTGGCAGCCAATCAAGAGATTTCAATAGTCTAACATGTTCCCTCGTTTTTGTTGTTGTTATAATATTATTTCTTGATTCTTTAATTTAGAATTTCTGTAACTGTAGGATGGTTGCACTTCTGGAGACCGTACACAATTGAAAGTAATAGTCAAGATGACTAGTCACAGCTGTAAGAAACCAGTAGTTTGGTTGTATCTGCTTATCAGGTTCTAATCCGCGTTGTGTTTCGCAGTTGGAAATCTCCGCCGGTGCATGCGTTCTCGCGGTCGGCTCGGATGTATGAATGACCTTTTCGGACTAATTCATTAAGAATATGATTTAGGCCATTTTTAAGCTCTGTTTCTGTCATGAAGATCGAATCAATGTCATTTGTGACAATATATTCATTTACCACAGGGGCCTTGTTGCACACCGATTTTAAGTTTAAATTCACGATTTTCAATCCGTAGCTCCTTCCATCACAATCTTTTGGATTCGATTCGTAATTAAGGTGTGTTACCTTGATTTTGTTTACCTGTATTAGATTTCCTCTATGTTTTTGTTAGACTTGACACATTTCATTTTTTTGTGCTAGTCACAGAATTGTCGGGACTGATTCGTGAGACTACTGAGACGGTGGTTGTGTCACAAGAATGAATCAGTGTTGTCCAGGGGCGGGGATGGTGGCCATTTGTGGTTGGCCGGTGACCAATAATGGCATACATGGTGTGTACATAGATTGATGTTTGCGTGTGCCACCACGTCTCACAGGTTGTGTAAAAGCATGGACAGTTCCGTTGTTATAAAAAGTTGTAGGAATAAAAAATTCTCTAAAGGATTGTTTGTAAAACAAATAGAATGTCAAAGTAGTTAAGATTCATCTTTAAAATAAAAATTGTTCATTAGTTATATATTAACATTTCATAACAAGATACAGTTGTGAGCGAAAACGTTTAAATAATCAGCAGGTATAAAATTCCAATTTAGAGTAGACATAGATCTATATCACAGTGAAATATTTGAACAATCACAGAGCAAAAAGAACAGCATTACATTTAACACATGTACAAATCTATCTATCTATCTATCTATCTATCTATCTATTTATCTATCTATCTATCTATCTATCTAGATATCTATCTATCTATCTATCTATATATCTATCTATCGTGTATCTATCTATCTATCCATCTATTTATCTATCTATCTATCTATCTATCTATCCATCTATATATATATCTATCTACATATATAGATTTCTATCTTTAAAAATATCTATCTATCTATCTATTATCTATCCATCTATCTGTATCTATCTATCTATCCATATCTATCTATCTACATATATGTAGAGATATATCAATCAATCTATCTTTATATATCTATCTATCTATCTATCTATCTATCTATCTATCTATCTATCTATCTTTCTATCATGCTCTACTTTCCTCACATGACTCAGGTGTAATGTGCACCAGCCATATGCTGCAAAGATCTGTGTGGAGTTTGTTAGAATCTCGCCCCGTAGGCTGTTGTACTATATGCTCCCAGGTAGTAGAAGGAATTGGAATGAAATGACATCAATGCACTTGTGCGGGGATATTATAAAGCCATCTTTATCTTTATCGTTATCTTGGTCTATCTTTACTATCTATTTATCTATCTATCTATCTATCTATCTATTTATCTATCGATCTACCTATCTATCTAGATATCTATCTATCTGCTATCTATCTATCCATTTATTAATACATCTCAATATGTCTACCTATTTATCTATCATCATCTGATCTATATAGAGATATATCAATCAATCTATCTTTATATAATTATCTATCTATCTATCTATCTATCTATCTATCTATCTATATAATAAGCAACAAGAGATTCTGCATCTATATCTTTCCACAGTATAAACGCCATTTTTCTTTATGCACAAAAACACACACACACACACACACACATCTACTTTTGACACATCGCACAACAGACAACTGCACATGTCAGGTCCAAACAGTTATGCCTGATAGAGATGCACCCAGCCATATTTCGCTGCAAAGATCTTGTTACGTAACGTAGGTTTAGTCACGAATCGCCCCTCGGTTTCTATAGTTTAAGCTAGTTGTTGCATCTAAAAGATATGCTCCCGGGTAGCCACGTAGAGAAGGAATTGTCTGAATGAAAGATCATTGACGTTGGCAAAGAGTGAAAAAGTTTACATCTACCTGTAAACCTGCACTTGTAAATAGATGGGATTAAGACGGATTATTAATGAATGTCCCTGTACAGCAAGGCATCTTTATCTTTCTTTCTTTATCTGTTATTCTACCTTTCGGTTATCTTGGTCTTTTTTATCTTTGTCTTTATCTTTATTTATCTATCTATCTGCCTTTTGGTCTTTTACCATCTTTATCTATCTATTCTATTGTCATTCTTTGTTTATGTATCTATCTATTTATTTTCTATCTTAGTTTTTTATCTATCTGCTTTATCTATATATTTATTTTATCTATCTATCTCCTATCAATCTGTCTATCTACTCTTCTGTCTATCTAGTATCACTGCCATGTATGTTGTATGTATGTTTGTATTCATATGTATGTATGTATATGTTATATATTCTCTTAGTTTTTCTATCTATCCTATCTATTGTTCTAGAATTCTCCTGAATTTAAAAATCTTGTCTGTAAGTATCTATATATCTAAGTATCTATTTATATATCTATCTATTTATATATTCATCTATATATTTATCTACTAATCGATATATGTGTACATTTATCAATCTGTCCTTTGGTTCTCCTGTCTCTGTCTCTCGCTCTCTTTGTCTCTGTCTGTCTGTCTGTCTCTCTCTTGCTATTTATCAACCAATCAGTATATCTATCATATATCTATATAATAAGCAACAAGAGATTCTACCAAACATTGACAACACATGCACTATCTGAGCATTCTACTTACCACAGTACCAAACGCCATTTTTTTACTTATAATTTTTGAGGATGCAAAAGATGCTATCCGCCACATCCATCAACATGTATTGAACCATGTCTTTCCATTTCCTTTACCCTCCTCATTTACTTTCAACTGAAACAAACACTCTCAAGGTGCACACACACACACAGGTATGGGGAAAAGAGGATGGGTGTTGTTTCATACAGACACAAACACACACACACACACACACACACATCCATACATGCAAGCACCAACCAAACACTTTGACACATCAACGCGTCAGCCCTCAACAGACAACTGCACATGTCAACAGAGACACGTCCAAACAGCAGGCCTCCGTTATGCTCGATAGAGATGAGAGAGGTAATTAATTTCAACCATTTCCAGTACAATGCGTCCTTTTCACCCACACTCTGTCACCTACGTATCGCATTTCGTCAGGCCTTTATAGAGATGAACCTTAGGTCAAAACGGTCACTTCTGGTAGAAGGTACGTAACGTCATGGTATAATGACCGGTCTTACACGCTAAAGGATAAAGCTTCTCAGTGTTAGTGTTAAAGAACTAGAGCGTACCTCGGTTTCTATAGTTTAAGACGAAAGTAGTTGATACAACACAGTTGCATCTAAAGATATGACGTAGGCTTCAGGACCCACTTGCTGTGGCCGGTACCTATTGCCACGTCATAGGGTCACAAGAAGTCTTTCATTCACGGACATCCTGTCTGGCTTAGAGGAAATGAAGATGGAGATCATTGAACAGCATTGGCAAAGAGTGAAAGAAAGTTTCTTCTGACATCTATTCATAAACACTGATAAAGAAATAATTTTGTCGCTACTATAATGTATAACTCATTAATCTAAGACAGTATACACTAAGAATAGATAAGACAAATTTCTTTGACGAAATTAAGACCAGAAGACAAGGGAAAATGCTAAATATTAATCTTGAATGTCAACATTTAAATTGTTTTCCTATAAAACTTAAGCAACCAAGTTTTTGCCATTTAGTTTTTTTCTTTTTACACTTTCTTTCTTTCTTTATCTGTTCCCATTCTACCTTTCGGTGTATGGGTTCAGGTGCCGCTGAGATGATCTTTTCCAGGACAAGCATGGATATAGAGGACAAAAACAAAAAAACTGTCCTGGCATTTTAAACCTGTTGTCAGAGACTTCCAAAGGTGTAAAATTTCTATTCTTCAATGCCTCTTTTATAACTTCTTCCCACTTTCAATCGTCGAGATCTGCCTTTTTTTTTTGGTCTTTTACCATGGGCTTTAGCACTGTATACTGATTTAGCTATTCTATTGTCATTCATTTTGTTTACATGCCCAAATCATCTCAATCTATTTATTTCTATCTTAGTTTTTATGCCATCTGCTTTCGTTTAATCTCTTATTGTTGTATTTCGGATTTTGTCTCTTTTATTTTTCCCTACTTCTCTTCTTAGATATTTCATTTAAGCTGCTTGTACTCTACTGTATTCTCTTCTGTCAAAATAAGGTCTAGGTATCACTGCCATAGAGGAGAGTAGTGTTGTATACTGCCATTTTGTTTTGTTGACAATTCTTGCTTACCTACAAATGCCTTTCCTAGATGGTTATATATTGCACTTGCCTTTTTGAGTTTCTGGCTGATTTATTCTCTTAGTTTTCCCTCAGAGTTAATCATTACTCCTAGGTAATTGCAGCTGTGAACTTGTTCTAAATTCTCCCTGCCTAATTTAAAATCTTGTGTTTTAGCTTCCTAAGTTACTAGGATTATGATCTTAATTTACCCAAAAAGTTCGTTTTCTTTGCATTTACTAACATTCCTCTTATTTAGTTCATTGTTCATCGTGTTGATATTAGTGTACGACTGAAGGTCACTTTCTGATTTTCTAAACAGAACTTAATCATTTGGGCCGATACGCACATAGAGAGCGAGAGGTTGTCAGGTTGAACCAATGACTAAATCTAGTAACGTTGTCTGGCATTGACTCAGCGAAAGCGAACTCTTGCCAGTGAGGTGGTGAGAAGGTAGTAGTCATATTCAAGAAGAAAAAGATATTTCGGTTTCTGAAGTCTCTCTGACAAGATACGTACATTGGTCGATAAATCTGTCTTATCATAAATATGTGTCATTAATGGAACTAGTTTGTATTGATTGCGATTTCCCTTTTGTACGATACGTGAACGACCAACGGGAACAGTTGTGCTGTTTTTTAAAATAAATTATAGTTTACATGACACAATGTAGAATCTAGATCTAGATTTAATGTAGAAGAAGATTTGGTTACACAATTTAGTTATGTAGTAACAATATCATACACAATACGTATATACATCAAATAACATCACCACCACCCCCTCCGCGCTCACCCTCGCTCCAAGAAAATAAGTCAATTTATAGGTACTGTAGTGTGTCTAGGTGCAGATCTAGTTTTTGCTCCCTTGTTCGGTACTCAATTCTGACTATAGAGATGAATTACGCTGACCACGTCTTGGTAAACCTTATGTAATTTAGTTCTCATCGAAGTTGAAAAACTGGATGATGTGTGCAGCACACGATTGTTTGCATTTGTAACAGGCCAATTAAATCAGCTACATTTGCCTCTGATATAACGACCATGTGTCTCTGTCTCTGTCTCTGTCTCTGTCTCTCTCTCTCTCTGTCTCTGTGTCTCTGTCTCTCTCTCTCTCTCTCTCTCTCTCTCTCTCTCTCTCTCTCTCTCTCTCTCTCTCTCTCTCTCTCTCTCTCTCTCTCTCTCTCTCTCTCTCTCTCTCCCGCTCACACCCACTCTCTCTCTCTCTCACACACACACACACACATATACACGACAAACAAATATGAATAATTTTATTTCATTAGAGGCATGTATGGCATTTTCCCAGCCACATAATGTTATTAATATTAATCATAGGATTTCGTTTTGCGTGTAGATAAAAATAATTTTTGTATCTGTCAGTTTTGGCTCTTATCAACAGAACCCGTCTTCTCCTATAGGATATAGAGGGAAAAATTTTGTCCTTTTTTTTAAAAACCAGTCATTTTTCTTTGTCACATTCTGTTTTCACAACAGTGCACATCTAAACTCAAAATGTTGACAGATTTATAATCCTAAATTTACATTTCGGTAAGTAACAATGCCAGAGACTCAAAAGTATCACTAAAGAAACGTAAGGGTTTCCTTGTTGTAGCAGTCTACTCTTTAACAGTCGCTGCCATTGGGAAACCCGTTGTGAAGCGTCAAAATGACATTTTCTGTTATTTTCCCTCTATTCCTGTTTGATTTTTTTTACTTGCATTTTTTGCCAATTTGGCGAAAATGTAGTTTTCCACTTCTCCAGTCAGTGTTGGAAAATTTCTATCTCCTCCCGCCATTTACTGAATGATTTGTATTATATTTTTCTCCAGTATGGAAAGAGCGAGAATCAACCTTTTGGTCCCCGGCTCTCCAGATGACGTGTGTCAGAGGATGTTAATAGAAGATGATATGAAGCACTGGTGACAGTTATTTTTATATGTTGTGGCAGCAAATACAGCATCGTCATCGGCAGCAATGGCAAATGAAGGAACGCTGACATCTACACGGTGACGCGAGTCACATTCGCGTAATATGGCGCGCTTGATGGATATGTTAAGAGATTTTTAAATTTGTTCAACGCCGAAAAATTCATTAAAAAGCTGTGAAAAATTAAAAGAAAGCAATAATCGGTCCTGGAAAAATATATATACGTAAAAACAGGACCTACAGTATCACTTTTTCTAGAAATATTGTTTTAATGGAAAAGATTTGAAGGTCAGATTTTCATTTTAGCTTTAATTGGGTAGATTATTTTTAAAAAGTCCTATCAGGTTTTGGAGGATTTTATTTTTATGAAACAAAAGAAAAAAATACCCCCTAAACATTATAGAATAAAAAAGATATTGGATCAGCCTATGAATACTTTAAAATCAAAATTCAAACTTCAAAACATATAACTAGATTTTGAAATTGATTGCCCAAGAAATAGATCCAAGTAATGCCAGTCTGCCATTGCCAAGCGCCTCAAATGGCATGGACCACTTTGAGACCATTGCTTTCCGCTGCAACATTGCTCTATTTCGGGGTATTTTCTTCCCATGCATGATGTAAAGTACATGATCTAACAAAATAGACTGTATTTTGACAGTCACTCATGTACATACTAAAAGCAAAAACCTAAACTCAAAAGCAAAAGAGAACAATTACTTCAGGAGAGAGAGAGAGAGAGAGAGAGAGAGAGAGAGAGAGAGAGAGAGAGAGACGAGAGAGAGAGAGAGAGAGAGAGAGAGAGAGAGAGAGAGAGAGAGAGAGAGAGAGAGAGAGAGAGAGAGAGAGAGAGAGAGAGAGAGAGAGAGAGACGAGAGAAGAGAGAGAGGAGGAGAGAGAGAGAGAGGAGAGAGAGAGAGAGAGAGAAGAGAGAGAGAGGAGAGAGAGAGAGAGAGAGAGAGAAGAGAGGAGAGAGAGAGAGAGAGAGAGAGAGAGAGAGAGAAGAGAGAGAGAGAGAAGAGAGAGAGAGAGAGAGAGAGAGAGAGAGAGAGAGGAGAGCGACGCGAGAGAGAGAGAGGGAGAGAGAGAGAGAGAGAGAGAGAGAGAGAGAGAGAGAGGAGAGAGAGAGAGAGAGACGAGAGCGAGGACAGACAGATAGATAGACAGACAAACAGAGAGAGACAGACTGAGAAACAGACAGAAGGGAACAGAAGAGGAAGAAGGAACTCAAAAAGTTGTCATACGGTATTCAGTCATACGTTCAAGGATAACTTATATTTTGCAATGAAGCTCATTTCAATATTCAAATGCAACACGATATGGAATGGTACTTCCTTTAATTTAAAAAGACCACCAGGTAAGGGAAGGTGGGGAGTGGAGGGTAAGTTGTCATGCTATCATAACGAGAAAACATCTTTACTTTCACTTTCATACATGACAACTAAGTAGAAAAGGCTCACAGTCACAGCACGGTGTAAAAAAAACAACACCAAAGTAAGCTGTCATTGTCATCTTGGGGACGAAAGATGTGACGATATCACGTCAACTAAGTAGTAGATTGAGTGTCCAAGATTTGGCTGACAAGGAAGTTCACAAACAATGCGGACATAAGGGTATATGTATGTGTGTGTAGGAAAAAAAAGACGTAAAATAACATGGAATGAGGGAAATAATCTCAGCCGTGTCACTCAGACTAAAGACAAGAGACAGAGAAACTCAAGTCAAAAGAAGATTAGTTCGATTACAAACAACGTAGTGTGTTTTAGTGGAATAATTGAAAGGACAAGACAGAAAAAGCGTTGAAAGCCTTAAACTTTCTTTGACCAAAAATTTCGAAGTTCGGCATCATTAAGTAAGAGAAGAAATAATGAAGGGAATGGGGAGTTAATACCCTTTCGGGGCTGAGGTCAGAGATTGTAGAGCAGGAGACATGATGTTTGTCATGTCAATGTCCAAACTGGAAAAAAAGCCCTCCAAGAAAAGAATCAGTCATCTCAACTTGAAAAGAATCATCCCGACCAAATCTTCTCAAACTGCACTTGTCAAAGAGTATATATCACTATCACCATGACGTGATACTTTACTAATATTGGGTGATGTGTCTTTAGTCAATAGAAGACAAACTTACTCAATAGAAGACAAACTGGAAGGGTACTTGGATGAGTGTCTTTAGTCAATAGAAGACAAACTGGAAGGTACTTGGATGAGTGTCTTTAGTCAATAGAAGACAAACTGGAAGGTACTTGGAAGAGTGTCTTTAGTCAATGGAAGACAAACTGGAAGGTACATATTTTAACCGATCTGATTGTAATGGCAATGACGAAGAAATGTAGAGAGAAATAGGATTATTACATCTACAATAGCAAAATTAATTTTTGTCGGACGTACACTCGCTTGATTGAAGATAACATCAGCGAACTCATTGAAGATCAATCAACATTTGACAGAATAATTGACTTTTTTTTTAGAATACCTTTGAGCGTTAGAAAGCGAAAACAAAGACCTTGAGAATGTCACCAAAGGACACACCATGATCCAAGCAGTTCGTGCACGATTCGTTACGAGAAAAATTTCCTTTACAGTTACAGTTCGGTCAAGCAAATTTCTTCTCCATGCTCACTAGCTGACATTTTGAATAGACTAGGATGTTACTCTTCTTACAAAGAAGTCTGCAAGTTTGAAACAGAACAATATACAGATTGCAAGGGAAATGGTCAAAATGAATAAGACATGACATGACAAAAACTTTCAGACTGTTAACATTTACTGTCTGACTGCTGCATTTGTATTCTTCTTTTTTTTATCTGCAAGTTTGAAAGCAGCGTTTTATGTCAATGTTGGTCAAATTGCAAAATATGGTCATAGCCATTTTACTACAAACAACGTTGACCATTACGTTACAACTTATACTGATGTTTATAGTATTTTCTTGATAGACATCATGGAGACCCATGGATTACTCTCAATTCTATGGGGTAGCAGTGGCAGCGGAACACAGTCTAAACTGCTCAATTGGGTGTGTAGAATGTCAGAAGGACACATAACAAAATATAACGTTAATGAACAAGAGACATAATAAACAGAGATATATTTTGTATGAAGGTGACATTATCTAACTATCATTCAAAAGAAACTTGATGTAAGGCGGTTTGATGTTTTCTTTTACACTGTGCTGGGAGCTTTTTCTATTTAGGGTCATGTATGAAAGTGAAGATGTTTTCCAGTTATAATAACATGTACTGTTAATCAATTAAACAACGCTTGTATGAAACTTTGTCTGCTTATGACATATTATTATCTAGCTTTTAATAAGTCAATGATGTCAGCAGTCTAGTTGGTCCTGCGTTCAAATGTTGACAATGCTAATGCTATGGCTGACGTTGTGCTCCTCCTTTCTCCATTAGGTTCACAACCTTATTGTTTCGTCCACAGTCTTACACACTATTTAATGCCCTTTTTAAACACGATCAATTCTTACCTCCGTCATTTGTGTTATTGTTATTTCTAATGTTGAATTCTTTGTTTCATCACTCTATACGTTTTTAAACTGTTTTTATTCCAGATGGAATTTCTTTTTCTAAGCCGTATTTAAAACAATGAATTGTATATTTCAAACTTTACTCATATCTGTCCGTGAACGTTTTTATCTTATCGAGAAAGATCCGTTGGCTGTTTGTTTACAAGGCAGAGTGGGCTAAAAATCATACCATAAACTTCTTATTTTATGAATTTATATATACAATTATATTATACCATAAAGATCCGTATTTAAAACAATGAATTTATATTTCAAATTATATTCATATTTGTCCGTGAACGTTCTTATCTTATCGAGAAAGGCGTGCCAAGCACATTTCCCGAGGAGCAGAACGTCAGCCATAACATTGTTAAGATTTGAACCCAGGACCACACGATCAGAAGTCCGGCTGTCTAGCAAATTGACTGTTAACACCATTGACTTATTAAAAGCTTATTAAAAGTTGTTTAATTGATTAACAGTACAGGTTGCTGCCTTCAACAAGAGGGAAAGCAAATTTTCGTTGTAATATCGTATAACATTTAATTCAAGTTTTGTTTGATTTTATTTACCAACGTCCATAACAAAGGTGATCTTGGTAGGATTTTTTAGCCCACACTACCTTGTAAACAGCCAACGGATCTTTAACGTGCACAGGAGTTGTGTGATCTGCGCACGGGATGGATCTCCTTTTTTATCGTCCGTCTCCGATGAAACCAGGTGTCAATCCACCTGCCAAGATGGGGAGAAGGGGAGTTTACCGGAAATACTCCAGTAAGATGTTCACTCAGTCAGGACAACTCTGTCAGGACACAAACCCATGACATTTTGGTTGCGAGGCCCAACCCTGCCTTGGACCATTTAGTTCAAGGAGAGAAATTATTATCACCTCATTTACAAATGTAGTGAAAAAGAAAAGATGAACGTTTTTATGGTTGTAGACTTTTGTATCGCTCAATTATTTTTGTCCCTCGAAACTTATCACAGACTAATATTTGTGATGTTTGCCATTTGTTGGGATTGTGGTTATTTTAATTATTCAAAGTTACGCTCTTATACATACACTGACTGTAGACACACGGATACACGTATGGTATTACACACACACACACACACACACACATACCCATCCACAACGCATCATAACACCACACACATACACACACGCATACATACAATATATAATTTATATAAAGTCATATTATATTCTCCTTCTCTATGATTATCACAATCAGCCGATAGCTTGCAATATGATACTTTTCGTTCGAACTCACTTATATACTTTGACCGTTGACCTATTAATATTGAACCGAGTTGGTAAATGGATGTGCACATCGCAAGGTTAAACTACTAGGTATATATTATGTGAGAAAGATTATATATTTAAGATGAATATTTGTGTTTTTTAACCAAAAGAAGGAAAACATGAAGCTCATTTATGTTATTTGTGAAATTCAGCTTTGAAGTTGTGAAAAACTTCTTGAACATTGTAAATTATGACCATATGAATTCATATAACCTGTATTGCAGTTGAGATATTTCTTTGAGCTTATATTAAAATGACATTTGTTGAATTTCCAACAAATCCCATGTTAGAATTGTAGAAACTTATTTTTAGAGCTAATTTGCATATCTTGACCTTTGACCATACAGGTTGACCTGAGAGAGTCAACGCATAAATATGTCACACGGCTGATGTCTAAGGTATATTTGTACAAAAGTTTATATGCTTTAGTTGAATATTCATGTTTTAAAAGAAAAAGAAAGTAAGAAAAGGTAGGATATGATCATATTAATTAATATAACGTTTGATCCCCCTTCGTTACGCATTTAACATAGCACATTGAAACCTGCCATTTTCAACAAATGTCATATGAAATTGTAAAAACACAATTTTGTTACTAATTTGCATATCGTGACCTTTGACCCCTGAAAAATCCATGTTCCACATCTCCGATTTTGGTAAACTTTAAGTATGTTAAGCTCCAAATAATCTAGTTCTGCTTCAGAACATGATGAAAAACAATAGAAAGCAATTTGTTTGAACTTTGGCCCTATTTTTGGCTATCGGTTCTGGACTATCATACTCATAGTAGATTGTTAGCATAATATTATATTTTAAAGCTGTACACAAAACAACAAAGTTTGATATAATTTGTTGATCTAGATCTAGATTAGTACCTTGCCCAAAATCAAGAAAAACTATAAATCTAATTTCAATTAAACGTCAATCATTTCTGCACTGGCAACATTTATTTGGTCACATTAGACATATAAACATGTAAATGGTTTAACATTGTTCTTTAGTCAAAATAAATATCATTTTCTAGCCTTAGTGCCCTTAGCCTTACCTCATCTGTTTCTCAAAAAGAAAAGTTTCAAAATACGGTTGTTTTAATTCTTCTCCATCAGAAGTTGATAACCTTAAGACAAAACATGTATGTAGCCTACATACAGATGGTGACAAGGAGCGTGTTGTTTTTTTTACATTAGGCCTCTCGTCTGGAGAATGGATATATAGTTACAACAAGGAAGGGTAACCACTCATGAAATAAGATCGGAAACCTTTGATCTTTCACACTAACCCCCCCTCCACCACTGGAAATGTCACGACTTTTCAATATATCACACCGGTTCCCTACTACGGAACTCCTAGCCTTGATGTAAGGAACCTCGAATACCTCGGTAATCAGTAAAGGGGTTTTTCGTCGAAGTTATGTAAATTGATAAAAATTTATAATTTGTTACATAATAAAGCCTACCACCACCCTCACCTCTCTCTCTCTCTCTCTCTCTCTCTCTCTCTCTCTCTCTCTCTCTCTCTCTCTCTCTCTCTCTCTCTCTCTCTCTCTCTCTCTCTCTCTCTCTCTCTTTCTCTCTCTCTCTCTCTCTCTCTCTCTCTCTCTCTCTCTCTCTCTCTCTCTCTCTCTCTCTCTCTCTCTCTCTCTCTCTCTCTCTCTTTCTTGAACTAAAGTTTATGACTGATCGGTTTAGTTTAGTTCGAATTAAGTAAACATTTGGCCCAGACCAGCTAAAGAGACACAGGTATATGTCTATATCTACAGGTTATGTTATAAAAAGTTTTTTTTTAAACATCTACCTGTATGAGTTTCTGTATTATGGAGTAAAACCATCGAAATGATTCTGACGTGGTAGCTAAATTTAGAAATCCGACACATCGATTGAAGATGAAGGAAGTAGAGCTACATTCACCATAAAATAATAAGATCTAGGCTATAGTGGTAGGCCCCTATATTATTACTAACCTACGATGACTACTACCAAAGACTATACATATTTAAAAGGATTATTATATTGTAGTTTTTACTATTACTCATACAAATCTAGATTCTGGGTTAACTGTGCTACAATAGATCTTAGACTCGACTGTACAACAAGTTCTTCCTTCCTTAAACTTCCTTGACTCGCACAAAACGCGTCGAGAGACGAGGCAGGCAGGGTGACAAAATATTGGGAAAAATAATAACTTATTAGATCTAAATCTAACAAACATGGAAGTTCTAGTGATAATTGGAAAAGAAAGAGAATTTATGAAGAACATCAAGACAAGGCAAATGAGATTTTTTGGCCATGTGTGGAGTCAAAACGGACTAGAAAAACTAGCAACATCTGGATTCATACAAGGGACAAGAGCTCGTGGCAGACAAACGCACCACATACGTAACGGCGTTAAAACAAAACACATCCGATGTCACCACCAACTGGGATGTTACAAGAAGTTAGCTACTGAACACGGAACAACATGGGGAGGGATGGTCGACAATGTGTTGAATAACGCAAGCCACAAATGATGATGATGATGATGATGATGATCAGATCGATAGATTCTAGATCTAGGTCCTTTGATAAAACTTCTTACCTTTAGTAGAGCTCTTGTGAAAGCTTCATCTTCGCAATTTATTGCGCTTGATATTAAATCTCTACATCTGTACGCTATAAACATACGAGTGATATTCTTGCCTCTACACACTGATACAGATAAATATAGGCTACTGCTGTAGTAGTAGTACTGAAGGAATCCCCCAATGACACTCACGAGTCTCTCTCTCTCTCTTCTCTCTCTCTCTCTCTCTCTCTCTCTGAATTTCTAAAATGAAAGAGATGACACTCATATATTTTCTTACACGTACGTTTGATGAGAATATTCAATATCAAGCATTTATGAAGGTAGGAACGCTTCTATATTTACTAAAATGTGGAAAACCGATGGGGAAGTAAATAATATAATTTATTATGGAGATCTAGATTCTAGATCTAATTCTATATTCAAAATACAACAACAATGAAGCAATTAAAATATAAGTAGTATAAGCCTTACTTAGTGTACACTCACCTGCTCTGAAATGAAAAGAGATCGGGAAAACCCGTTGATATTCTCCCATTTGTCCCAATCTGGTCCCCATCAGGAGGTGCAGGTCTAAAATTATACAATAATTATACTATGACATAAAACCAACACTCCTTTTATGTCGCCCACGTACTAACAACCGATCACGTTACTTGCCTGCTCGTGACTTGCGAGATAACTCGATAGTGCTCTAATTTGTTGTTGTCTATTTGTGTTAATGGAAGGAGTTATTTAAATAGTGTGCCTAATCCATTTTCGTAAAAAACGAGAAAGAGAGTTAATCGTAGGGAATAAAAGAAAATCTTACTTCCTGAAAAAAGTGAAATGATATTACATGTATGATGAAATACACATCACGTTTACAGGCGTATGAAATTTGGAATTTCCAAAGCCAACAGCGCCAAAGTCCATGGTTTTTGGCATTTTACTCTAAATGACATAATTGTTCACCATTATGTTCTACAAAATTGTTGTCCTGTAAAATGATGATAGAATAATAGGCAGCGGGTCCAATTACAACACTGAAAACGTGGACTTGTATCTGATATGGGGATCCAATATACCTATGTATATCAATATCGTTATAAACCTAATGATGACAGCTTGTAGAATTTAGCCCAATACGTTTCATGTATCTGTTTCAGCCAAATAGTTCATAATTATGTTAAAAACATATAAATATTTAAAAAGAAGGATGAAACTGAATTTTCTGTGCCATAACGGCCGTCGTGCGTGGGTATGTCGGTAACGAAAATAATAATAATGCTGGACAGAGCAAAACCACCTCCCTCATCTCACCCTGACACCTTTCTGTTTGCTTGCCTGCCTGTCTGTCTGTCTGTCTCCCTCCCCCCCCTCTCCCTTTTTCTCTCCCTCAGAAAGTCAGATAACAAATCCCTGCTTATGGGGAACGTCAGAGACTAATTCAATATAATACAAATAACCTGTTTTGAGAAATTTTGCTTAGAAAAACATATTTTTAAATATTATTGCCATTTTCGTGAACTGTGGTTCCTTCAAGTAACTGTTATCTTATATTGCGTTTCATATTAATTTTGATATTTCTATAAACCCTTGTATTGAAACCAGAAATGTTCGATGGGCTCGCCGGATATTGTGAGCATTTTAGAAAGGAGAAGTCAGAAGAGACAACAACGTTGGTAGACGCCCAATATGGTAGACGAAGCAACTAAATCAGCTCTTGCTAAAATTCCTCTTCTTAAAACTAAAGCGGGTCCCAGAGATGGAGAATCGTGGATTCCACGACTAAAAGAAGAATATCAGTCATTGATACAGGTAGGCTTGTCATTTTAATTATTAATCTTAGATCTAGATCTAGAATCTGGACATAGTTTTACTAGTCTTAGCACTAGCAACAGAGCAGTCAGGATGTGGTAGGAATAGGTAATACGGGTAATCGTGTAACCGTCTCCAACGGGTCCCACTAAATAATTATGCCCAGTCTCGCCAAAGTTATCCTTCCTATGGTATCCCGTTAAAACCCGTCAAGGAATCACAACAAAGAAAGAAGAGAGGGGACATGGTGGCATGGCACACTCTGTCGCTTCCGATTGCCTGTGTTTAGAAAAGAGTAGAAGCACAACATGCTGATTGAACATTGTGGGTCATACCATGACAAGTCGACGAAAGGGCAACAGTGGGAAGAGGGGTTGTTTTGATAACAAAAGAAAGGTGATAGGATAGTCTCGACACGATGCTCTCCATCACCACACTCTGTCACAAGACACACTCACACAAATCACGTGTCATTATTTGAGTTTGGCTTCACATACATTATAATAAGACATGACCAAGCCAGCTATTTGCTTGGGAACGTTTATAGATCTAAACATAACAATCAAATGGCCTCATGTTTTCTATGACAACCATTAATTCATTTAATAACAAATTATTCAAATCCATGCTTTTGGCTTCTTCGTCTTTTTTATTTCTAGTCTCTTTGATTCTTAATATATGATATATTTATTATCATTTCTTTCACGTCTTCTTTGTGGTCGCCCCTTTTCTCGTCTTTTAAAAAATTTAAATCTCCCTCGCTTAAATGTATCCTAGACATAATGTTTATTGCTTATAAATCCCATTCCCAGATTGAAATTCACACCATGTGCCTGACTTGAACTCTCCCTCAATTTGTTTTCCTTTTTCATCTTAACCGTCTTTGTCTTCTTCCTTTTCATCTTTGTCGTCTTCTTCATGTTTTTATTTTCCTTCTTCTTCTTCGCTTCTCTTCTTCTTCTTCACCGTCTTCTTCTTCACCATTTTCTTCTTTAAATATTGCCGTCTTCTTTTCTACTTTTTCTTTCGCAGTGAAGGGTTCTTTCGGCAGGATCTAGGCCTCTTCTCCGTCTTTGTCTTTTTTGGCATCTTTGTCTTCTTCATTGTCTTCATCTTCTTCGTCGTCTTCTTTGATACCTTCATCTTCTACTTCGATCCTTCGTCTTCATCCTTCTTTTTTTTGCTTATTCATCATCTTCAATCTTGTTCTGTTGCTGCTCTTTATAATACTTGCTATTACTCTCAAGAAATGTAGATCTTGGCGAGTGATTGGTTGAGGAGTAATCTATAATAAATATTGGTGTTCCTGCTTTTCCTTCCTATGATTCACTATTTCTCTTTTTTGAGTGTTCTGTAGATCTGAGTTTAGAATCAGCAATAGATCTAACTTCTAAATTATAGTTTCAGCTAGATCTAGAAACATCATTATATTCAGTTTAGATCTAGAATCCTCATAAAAATCTATATTTAGATCCACAACTCAATCTAAACTCTAGATTTGATTAGATTAAAATCAATACAAATCAAATGTATGTAGATTCTAAAAGTAGATCTAGAATCTTTGTCTAAACTGAATGTGATTTAATCTTATCGAAAAACGGTAAGGCATTGATTCCACTCTTCTGTATTTGTTTAGGGAAAAGTCGGTTCCAAACTAGATGCCTAAGACGGCTTCTGCACAGTCAATAAAAAATTATGACTGGAGATAGAATTACTCTTACGGCCACAGGGAACAAAGCAAATTTGATTAATTAATTACATGATAATTAAACCTGAAATATGGGGATCTAATAATAAAGGATCATACTCCAAGCCTTTGAGTATATGCATACAAAATTTCAGTTTGATTCATTTCTTCAAAGGTCAGGAGGCATGACAGAAAATAAGCCAGTTTAAAAAAATTATATTATAGATGTATTAGGGTTTAATAAAATGTATTATGACTTTTTAACTCTTCATTATTGTGCTCTACCAGTATGTCAAAAATAACAAAGAAAGTGACAATGACTGGTTCAAAAGGAATCAAACAAAGAAGGAACTCGGTGGTTTATCTCTCTCTTTTCTCTCTTTCTCTCTCTCATCTCTCTCTCTCTCTCTCTCTCTCTCTCTCTCTCTCTCTCTCTCTCTCTCTCTCTCTCTCTCTCTCTCTCTCTTATTGGCAAATGCTGGTACATTCATGAGCTCCTCAAATATGAGTTTGATGTGGAGTTCGATGTGAGTAGATTCTCTTCTTATCTTAAATAATTTTTCAATCTTCTTTTTGTCAGTACTAGTGTGATATATTATATATATATATTTTGACAAAAGAGAGGTCTTTCTGTTCAATTATAATGTAAAACTGTTAATCGTTGATTGTATTTTTTAAAAGACATGAATATTTCTCCCTCGATTTACAATTTGATTTATAAATTTACTTCAATTATCATACTGTTGCATTGTAGTTTTCTGTTTAGTGGTAACTGTTGCTGTTTTTTTGTTTCTTTTCTTGCTTTTTTTATCTCTTAAAAACTCTAGCTGTTCCTACTGGAGTAAGTTATTTAACAAGTCATAAATCAAGTCAATTCATATGCTTTGTAGTTGTGCGTCATTTGATCCCAATGTTGAGTAAAGGCTTCATTGAAATAAAATCCTGGATGCTTTTTTAACAAAGTGTTGATTTATTCTGACAAGGCATGGATCTAGTAAACTCATATGTCTTTATCTTGTATTAGATACCAGTAACATACCCAACAACATCACCTGAGATCGCACTGCCTGAACTCGATGGCAAGACAGCTAAGATGTACAGGTGAGAATTTAGCTGTATAGTATTTCTTTACGTACGTCTTGTCAAGGTGCTATTATAATGGCATAATCTCATGATTTTTGAGAAAAAAGAAAACAGAAGTTTAGGCCATTTTGTGCTGCTATGGATTTGATGTAGACCATTATCTAAGACATGATGTAGTATAGATTTCGGCCAAGACATATTCACTTATTCATGACCTAGATAATTTTTTAAATGATTGAACAGTGAGCGCCATACACTACCGTAAACATGCTTAGCCCTTAATCATTTGTTAATTACAGTGGAACATCTCTAATTGGGAACCGGGGGAATCTGGAAACCCGTGCAATGGGAAGAAATCTCAGGGAACAAAATTTTTTCTATACATTTTATGCTCTGAAAGGAAAGGTCCACGGCCTAATCGGGACACTTTAGCAGACTTGCATTGATTATCACCACCATGTCCTCCATATTTATTTATTCCAACACTGACTTGTTATCCACATTTGGTTTCCGTGTTAGCAAAACATCAATTATTACATCAGTGTTACACATTAAATAATATGTGCATGATATCACGAATTGCCAGTTTATGACGACCATGAGCCAGACCCACCCAGACATCCATTACGAAGGTGTGAAAGCAGGTGTCGAACCAGTCCTTCCTGCGTCCACCTAACAATACAGTATGGTGTTGACATGGGCGGTGCTTAGAAAGCAGACTTGTGCAATGTCATAGTTTTTTATTGCCCACCTGACCCGCCAATCACAAGGGTGGATACACGAGGAGATTTAAGAATTCACCATGCGTTCTTGATTACATGTATTACATATCTACCATCAACAAAGCTCGACTGCGAGTGACATCTCTGATAATTGCCATCTTTGTTTTGATCAACTGGTCCTGTGGCTATTTGTTTGTTTAATTCTGCATTTTACCACTCACAGAAGAGCTTAGGTACCTCAAACTGCTGAGGGAAGACCAAAATCCCTAGGTCCCTGGGAAATCGGGAAATCCGGCAAATTGAGTCGATTTTACAATCCACTGAGAGTTCCCTATGAGAGAGAGGTTCCACTGTATTTATTACTTATTCTACCAAGTTTTTCGCTGACTTTCTATTTCTCATTCTCAAGATTTTTTCTTCTTTTGCGGCATAGGAAAATAACCAGTCATACTAAAAAAAAATCATTACAATTTTAATTTTCAAGCAATTGACTTCAAATTTTCACATCACATTGATGAATACATAAGTTCAATAAAAATTGCTGTTAACAAAATATATGTATGACTTTTGCTTTTAATGAAGGAAAGGTGAGAAAATGTGTAAAAAAATATTTTCAAGTCATTGAAGACCACTCAAGACTATAACATCGCTAGATAGTCAGCTTCTTCTAGAACAGTTCAAAATAATGAAAATGAGTCTCTGTTTAGTTAAGTAAAGCAATGGGATGCTTAATCTTTAAGGGCTTTGTTACATGACAAGCATTGATAAACACGGGTTAGCTCGACTCTGTTGCAGACAATTTCACTTTTGTCATCAGCTTTACATTTCACGCAGCTTGTGTGTATTTATAAAGTTTCTTCCACAATTTTTTTAATGAAACACTCTTTTGAGCAGCAAGAAAAAATACTCAATAGGGCTTGCATCATCCCCAAGTGAGTTTGTGGGCCCCACGGTAAATGTGAAGAGGACAAACATCTCTCCCAAATCCCTCCAAATCCAGGTCCCTAATGATGATAGTTAGGTGAAGCTCTAGTGAGTGTTTAGGGTCAACATTTTCAAGGCCTGTTATAGTGGCCTCATCTCCTGAAGATTCACCATCAGATTCATTCTGAGGAGATAAATCAGACTCCGTGAAACTCGCATGTTGTTCAGACAGACGCCTTTGTCACAATTTCGCATTTGAGAGGTCATGATTGAAAATTTAATCTCAACAAATTCTTATTTATCATAGATTCGTACTTTCGTATTTATGGGCCATGTGAGAAAAGAATCACCCTATAGTGATCACATCTGTGATCATGATCATTTCTCCGGCTCGATCACGGTGATCAAGGTCCCTTGATCGTTCGTTGATCATGATAGAACGGAAAACGATCAGTACCTAGGTCTAATGATCACCTCATAATTATATATATATGTATACATTAATTATACTGATCACTTGCATATCAATATAATTTTAAAAAATCTTTTTCATCACCAGGGAGGCAAAATCTGTCTGACTGACCATTTCAAGCCGTTGTGGGCGCGGAATGTTCCAAGGTTTGGAATAGCTCATGCCATGGCATTAGGGGTGAGTGATGGACTTTAACATCAACAATTTCTACGAGAACATTAATAGCTATCTGACTGTAAGTGTAAGCTATCTGACGGGTCTTTAAACTTTTGTTAATGCAAAATCAATTAAATTCATGACTGTCCTTCACTTATCATGAGCTTGGCACAAAGTTCACGGTCTAGAGATCTATCAGGTTTTGCCTCCAGTGGCAAACATGGTTGGGGGTTTTTTGTGGTTTGATTTGAGTTTTGAGTTTTTTTTTGATTTACCGCCATCCACAAATAAGGTTATCTCAGGGGTTTTTTTAGATTTGAAATATTCTGTCTGGACTACCCTGTAAACAGCTAAGCGATCTTTAACATGCACAGAGTGTTGTGAACTGTATATGGGACTTCCTTTTTATCATTTGTCGCTGATGGAGCTAGGTGTCGATCCACCTAAATCTACCTGGACTAGGAGGGGCAGATTTTTACTAATAAAAAAAAACTGGGTAGATTTTTTAAACCGTTGGCAGGGTTTGAACCCACGACCTTTGGGTTGAAAGGCGGCCATCTTGCCTCTGGACTACTGAGTCCCTCACTATAATAATTTATTATTGTTGCTCTTTTGCCACATTTTGCAAAATCTGATCATTAAACCATTGTGCAGTCTTGTAGGATAAGAAGTTTAAAACAGGGGTGTGGTTCGACTACTTAAGTGAACCTCATAGAAATAAATTATTTCAAAGTCAGCCAGAGTATTCTACTTTTTAAAAAAATTTCCTCCCTAAGAACTCCTGAGAGTTCAACTCATCCCTGACTCAACCTAACATTTTCATAGCTTGTGAGCTATTGAGACATTAATGTTGATTTTTGTTTACACACCTCAACTTTCATAAAAAATGTTACAAAGTTCATATATTTCAGTGTCCAAGTAATCGACATGTGTATATGAGGGGGTGAGATGCAAAAAATCGCTATGCGCCATTTTTACATGTTGTGAATCTTTTCATCATCTCAGACTTTGAATGGAGAGTCTTCTGATCATGAAATAACTTTTGTTGAAAACTGACTATATTATATTATAATTCGGCTTTAAACATCAAATTCACCGGGCTTTATTTAAAACTCTCTCTCTCTATCTGTCCCATGGCGGAGGCCTTTGGGGCGCTACCGATGACCAAATAACCAGTCTTCTCCACTCCTTCCTGTCCTCCGCTCGTCTCATCAGCTCACTTAGCTTCAGGTCCGTCCATTCAGTGATATTGTCCTCCCATCTCTTCTTTTGTCTGCCTCTTCTCCTGCCTCCTCTGACAGTTCCTTGAAGCACGGTTTTGGAAGCCCTCCCTCTCTCACCAAGTGTCCAAACCATTTCATTTTGCGCTTTTTGACAGTGGTGAGGAGGTCTTTATGAGACCAATGGTTTGTCTTATTCTGTCTCTGACTTCTTCATTGTTGATATGGTCTTTGTGAGATACCGAGCAGTCTTCTAAAGCACCTCGTTTCTGTTGCCTGTATTCTCTTCTCTATATCTGCAGTTAGTGTCCATGTTTCGCAGGCGTAAAGAAACACTGAGTGAACAAGGGAGCACATAAGTTTTAACTTTGAGCTAAGGGAGACTTTGTTGTCTTTCCAGATGGTTCCCATCTTGGCTAATGCAGATGTTGTAATTGCACTCCTTGTTAATTCTTCAGGTTTTAATCCTTCGTCCAACAGTATTGCTCCCAGATATTTAAACTTGTGCACAGTTTCAAGCTTTTCTCCGTTGGCGATGATGTCAGTATGGATTCCAGTGTCACTGTTGGTCATCAGTTTTGTCTTGTTTGCACTGATTTCCATGTCGTATGCTGCGGAAGATGTATCTAGTCTTCTGAGTCCATCAATATCATCTGCTTGTGCGCATGTTTGTGATTGTTCATCCACCAATGCTCACTATTCCTTGGTGGCCGTCAAGTGCGTCTGTCATAATTTTCGAGGAAGACATTGAAAAGGGTCGGAGAGAGTCAACAGTGGTTCTGAACCAGTCTCCAACCTCCCCATTTAGATATACTGCACTGCTTCCTCCATTTCTTCTCAAAGGATGTGGAAATTCTCTGTGTCTGTTGTCGGATGTGTGTTGAGCTTTTCTGTGTCGCCTACTGTGCGTTGAGAATAGAGGTCTGAGCAATACTCTGTCCACCTGTGTATGATCTCTTTGCTCTCGGTCAGGCACTTCCCGTTTTTGTCGAGAACGGCATTGGGCCGTCCATGTTTGCTGCTCGTAAGGTGTTTGAATATTTGATACGCTTTTCGGGTGTTGTTTAAATTGAAGTAACCTCGATATCGTTGCATTGAGCCGAGACCCATTCCTCTTTTGCTTCCTGCATGCCCTTCTTCACCATCTTGTCTGCTTGTTTGTACTGCTTTGCTCCATCTTCACTGTCATACTTTGACTTCTTTAGTTCACTCCTTTTGTCACATAGTTTCAGCAAGTCCTGTGTGACCCAAGGCTTCTTGATGGGCCTCTTCTTGCCGAGGACTTCATTGGTCATCTCAGTCATTGCGATGTTGAAAGTGTCAATGAAGTGTCTATATCACTGCCGTCTGCGTCGAGTATTAGGGAGTGGTGCGAGTTTGCCTCCAATCTTAGCCTTAAAAATTTGTGCCACTTTTGGGTCTTGCAATTTCTCCAGGTCAAACTTTATTCTAGTGTGGCCCTGCTTCTTCATCTTCTTGAGGTGTAAGCGGAAAGTCATCATGACTAGTTCATGGTCGCTGTTGATATCCGCTCCCAGGAATCTGCGTGTCCTGGCAGTGTTGACTGATGTATGGAAGCGTCTTCTCACCAGGATGTAGTCTATCTGGTGATGGGTGCCGTTTGGGCTGTGCCAGGTCCACCATCTAGATGCCCTATGATGGCCGAATGTGTCGGTCACTTTGAGGTCATTGAATGTGGCGAATTCTAAAAATCTTAATCCTCTTTCGTTAGTTTCTGTGTTACAATAACGTCCGCATGTGTCTTTCCAGTCTTTCTGTGCATCTACTCTGATCTTGGCATTCCAGTCCCCTTGTACAACAAGAATGTCCTTTTTCGGTGTTTCATCAATGACTTCTTGCACTCTGAAGAAAGGACAAGCTGCAGGCATAGACAATATCCCAGGAGAACTTGTCTAAGCAGGGGTGAGGCCATGATAGACGCTTTAAGTGTAATCTGCCAGAAGATCTGGGAGTCAGGAAGATGGCCGACTCAATGGACCAGTCTTTAGTAATCCCCCTTCCCAAGAAAGGAAACCTATAGCAGTGTAACAACTACCACACAATCAGTCTCATTTGTAATCCTAGCAAAGTTATGCTCAGGATCATACTGAACAGATTGAAGCCGCAGGTCGAGGCAATCATAAATGAGGAGCAGGAAGAATTTAGAGCAGGCGCAGTACAACTGAGCAGATATTTAACCTCAGAATTCTGTGCGAACGATACCTTCAACACCAACAAGAACTCTGCCACGTATTCATAGATGTCAAGAAAGCTTTCGATAAGAGTGGGGCATGCTGCACTGTGGGCGACCATGAACCACTACAACATCAACGCCAACATTATCCATGTCATACAGAACCTCTATAACAAGGCCAGCAGTGCAGTATTTAGAACAAGACAAAATAGATTTTCTCAAATGATCTTTTTGGATATAGTGTTTTTGCATCACACTCCCTCACATAAGGGGGACACTTTTTGGAATGGAAAACAATAGGAAATTGTTTCTTCTATCTAGAATTTTTAAAATATAGGATTTTGATTTGATTTGATTTACCCACATCCACAACTAAGGTGATCTCGGGATTTTTTGTAGGATATTTAATTTTGCCTGAACTGTCCTGTAAACAACTAAGGGATCTTTAGCATGCACAGATTGCTGTGATCTGCCCATGGGATCTCCTTTTTATCATCATTCTCCGATAGGACTAGGAGTCAATCCATCTACCTGGAGCAGGGGGGTAGATTTTGCTTGAAAAAATTCAGAAAACATCTTTCAACTGTTGGCAGAGCTCAAATCCACAACCTTTTTGTTGAGAGGCCGGCACTTTGCCTCTGGACTACCGAGTTCCCCCTTGAAAATGAAGGAAACCTCTCTGAATCTCCTACTATTTTCAGGCTATGGGGCCTTGAGATGAGTTCTGTGTGCATGCAGTTTCCTTTCCATGTTTGCTTGGTTACTGTTTTGCTTATAAAGAATGTTCTTTTTGTTATTTGCTATTCCGTATTTTGAGTTTATAGATGATGTTTGTAGTATTTAAGCATACAGCACTCCTTTTGTTTGTTCAGAAAGGAAGAGACAAGAGATAAAAACATGTATATGGTGTTACCATTGTACTCTAGTTAAAAATATAGTACCATTGTACTCTAGTTAAAAGTATATGTGTTACCATTGTACTCTAGTTAAAAATATAGTGGTGTTACCATTGTACTCTAGTTAAAAATATAGTGGTGTTACCATTGTACTCTAGTTAAAAATATAGTGGTGTTTGTACCATTGTACTCTAGTTAAAAATACAGTGGTGTTACCATTGTACTCTAGTTAAAAATATAGTGGTGTTACCATTGTACTCTAGTTAAAAATATAGTGGTGTTACCATTGTACTCTAGTTAAAAATATAGTGGTGTTACCATTGTACTCTAGTTAAAAATACAGTGGTGTTGGCAACCTAGGGGAATTGCAGGATTTTATTAGTGTCTTTCATAAGTAACACAATGTCAAACCAAATACAGAAGTCTCTGCTAAATCGCACGCCGCCAAAATGTAAAAAATTTTCAGTAACAATATTTCACAACACCAATTACCCCCTTCAAAATGCAACAACGGCTGGCTTGACTTTGCCAAAATGCAACATATTGAAACATATTTTTGTAAGTCTGTCTTCGATTTATTGCATTTAAAGAGTCAACTCTGTGAAAAATAAACTTAATAACCTCTTCTTGTCCTATCCTCAAATGACACAATCTATCACACAGGTGTGTGTATGTGTCTATGTGTGACATCTAGATTTTAACCAACTGGTTTTGATTGCCTCGGCTCTGGTCACCCTTACCCTCCCCTTCCATCCCTCACTGGATAGGTCTTCCAGACAAACAGTCCAATCGTCTCTTTCTTTGATCACGATGAGAAAATCTGAGAAACGTCTTGTGTCACCTTTACCTTGGAAGATCAAAATTCTATATGACATGCGTGTCAACCAATTGAAAAACAAACATTGTTGCCGAATTTCTTCACCATCACCACCTTGTTGTAGTTTTTGGTGAGAGAAGAAGATAGCAGACCTTTAAGAAGCAAATAGCAAACAAACCCCAAACAATAACATACAACACCACAAAAAAAGAGTTTACATGTACATATATTTCCAAACAAGAATGGCAGTGTAAATACACAGTAATGGGTCATGGCCTTTGTCAAAATGCACTTTCACCAAAATGCACAATGTTTTTGTCACCTATGGACCGTGCATTTTGATGGAGGCTACTGTATTACTAGGACTTGAAGCTGGGACCTTATGATCCCTGGTTCGACAGCCCAACCACTGGGCTACAGACACCCCATGAGGTGTAGTAATCTAAGTATTCTAAGTCTTGACATTGTTTATGTTTATCTTTTTCTTTAGTTGGGCCCATGGCTGGCTGTGGAGGTGCCGGACCTGATTCAAAGAGGGGTAATCTCACACAACGACGCTGATAGTGAGGCTGGAGCAGGAAGTTGATATTCTGATTGAATGTATTTTTGAAAGCAGTTTTTTTGTTGGTCATTTTACTTTTCTTTTGTATTGATTATATCTATGGTGGTGGGATTTTAAAGAGAGAGAGAAAGAGAGAGAGAGAGACAGAGACAGAGAGAGAGAGAGAGAGAGAGAGAGAGAGAGAGAGAGAGAGAGGGAGGGGGGGGAGGGAGGAGGGAGAGAGAGGGAGGGGGGGGGGGAGGGAGGGAGAGGAAAGGGTAGAGAAAGAGAGAGAAGAGAATAAAAGACAGACACACTAACATAGACAGAAAGAGAAAAGAAACATATGATGTGATGTACAAATGCACTGGAAGAGGTGGACACAAATGGAGGATTTATCTGCTGGTTCTGCATACAATGATTCATGTATTTCATATGAATTAATAATATTGTATTCATCGAGGAAGAACAGAGAGAACCAAACAGCGACATACAAGACAGACGGATTACTAACATTCTGTTTGTGAGTAATGTGAGTGAACAGAAAGATGAAAGAAAGATCAAGCTTATTTGAGTCTCACATGTCTGTTTCTGGTCCAATAAAACAGTGATCTTAATTTTTTCTTTCAATTATTTATGTCTCATTGTGTTTAAAGTCTGCTACATGTTATTATATTTTACAACTTCCCACTTCCATTATTTGAGAGCGTTCTAGATCAAAACATCCAATCATTCTAGAAGACCCATTTTAATTACAAGAAGTAAGTGCAATAAAGAAAGAGACATTTCCATCCCTTTATTTAATGTAGACATTGTTTGTATGTACTATGTGTTATCTAATGGGAGTGTTGTTTTTGTTTTGTTTTGTTTGTTTTATTTGTCCTTCAAATATTGTAACATTATTAGGAAAGGGAGAAACACATGAATGAATGGGAAAATGCAAGGCAAATAAATGTTATACATTTACAAAAATTGCTCCAAGATCTGCACTGGCTCCCAATTTTTCATCATGTGCAGTACAAGGCGACATCCATAGTAAATCTCTAAACAATGTGTAGCCAGCATCTATCAACGATTTGCTGTCTCGCCACAAGCCATGCAGATCACTAAGGTCGATGAAGAACGCTTTTCAACTCAACATACCGCTGTTGTTCAAAAGCTGGTGAACGCAGCTTCCAACATTTCAATTCCAGGGTGTGGAATGATCTCCCCAATGAGTGAAGTTATCGCCATCTCTGGATGTTTTCAAAAAGCGCTTGAAGAAATGTTTATTTAGAAAAGCTTTTTAATGTTTCTGGTTAGAGAGTATCATTTAACAATGTAATTTTTTAAGTCCTTTTTTTCTTTCCGTGTGGTTGTGTGTGTAGTAAGTAAGTAATTTTAAAAAAATTGTAATGCGCCCATAGCTGTATATAGGAGGTGTTGGTGCAATATAAATGTGTATTATATTATTATTATTATTATTATTATTATTATTATTATTATTATTATTATTATTATTATTATTATTATTATTATTATTATTATACTGTAACGCCAATGAAATGTGCCTTTATTCGACATAAAGTTTATCTTATCTTATCTCAAAGTGTTGTGTTGGTGGCTGATCGGTTAAGCTGCTGGACTGGGGATCATGAGGTCCTGGGTTTGAGCAGCAACAGCAGATGGGCAGCAGTTACAGTGACCCTAACATTTGGTGGAAAGGTACTTGGTTTGGAAAGTTTCATCCTGTTAGTTATTTCTACTACTACTACATCGTACAGTATTACTAGCGATGAATGTCTTTGTTGATAGATTTAACCATTAATATTTTTTATCAATTGGCAAGATTTTCTGTTCCTGTTACCATTATGTTTATTCTCATAGTTCTACACTAAAATAATATGGCTGTCAAACATGGACCAGTAACAAAACCAATGAAGCTAAAATACATCATATTACATCATTGTACATTTGCTTTTGAAATGTGGATACGCATCGTGTGGTGAAAAGAAAATGCATGGAAAACATGTTTATTAGGAAAGCATATCAACATCAAGACAATGCTCACTCTTGTATGAAATTATAATGTAGAGAGAGAGAAAAAGCATTTTGGACACATTAAAAGACATATCAACATACAGAAAGCGATGGGGCGGATAAGCAAGAATGGATGGTGTCTGATTGAGCCATAGACAGAAAAGAAGATGGGAAGGTGATACAAAGAATTGGATAAATACTTTTTATTTGATTTGATTTACCCACATCCACAACTAAGGGGATCTCAAGGGTTATTGGTAGGATTTCCAATTTTGCCCAGACTGCCTTGTAAACAGCCAAAGAATCTTTAACGTGCTCACTGTTGTGATCTGCACACAGGACCTCTTTTTTATCATCCATCTCCGATGGGACTAGGTGTCGATCCACCTACCTGGACCAGGGAGGTAGATTTTCTTGGCAATAAACGAGAACATTTTTCAACCGTTGGCAGGGCTTGGAACCCAATACCATTTGGTTGAGAGGCCGACACCTTGCCTCTGGACTATCGAGTGCCACAATTGGATAGGAATAAGGCGCTAAGTGGCACAATATCTGAGTACCAAGATTGCACAAGATAGAAAACATTGGAGTCTCATTAAACGGATCACAGAAGCTGCTGAAGCATCCTGTCCTGAAGATTAGGATGCGAAAAACGCCTATGTCAAATAAGTTCTATTATGATACATGTGTTGTAGACAAGAGACTACAAGAAGACAAATTATAATGAGGCAAGATACCATTTCGAAAGTGATAAATAAACCATAAGGGCTACGGCATGCACGACGCAGACATGAACAAATTTATGTTAGAGCCCCTTCGGGACAAACGAGATAAATAAGTAAATACGAGAAAAGAACAAATCCTAAGCAGCCAACAATAGAACACCAACCGCCACATTGGCACCCATCGCCTCGCCACATCGGCACCAATCGCCTCGCCCATCAGCACTTATCGCCTCGCCAGATCGGCACTCATCAGCTAGCCACATCGGCACTCATCGCCTCGCCACATCAGCACCCATCACCTCGCCACATCGGCACTCATCAGCCTCGCCACATCGCCTCGCCACATCAGCACCCATCACCTCGCCACATCGGCACCCATCACCACCCATCACCTCGCCACGTTGGCACCCATCACCTCGCCACGTTGGCACTCATCACCTCGCCACATCGCACTCATCATCGCCTTGGCACTCATCACCCTCGTTGGCACCCATCACCTCGCCACGTTGGCACTCATCACCTCGCCACATCGGCACTCATCACCTCGCCACGTTGGCACTCATCACCTCGCCACGTTGGCACCCATCACCTCGCCACTATCACCTCGCCACGTTGGCACTCATCACCTCGCCACGTTGGCACCCATCACCTCGCCACATCGGCACTCATCACCTCGCCACATCGGCACTCATCACCTCGCCACGTTGGCACTCATCACCTCGCCACGTTGGCACTCATCATCGCCACGTTGGCACCCATCACCTCGCCACATCGGCACCCATCGCCTCGCCACGTTGGCACCATCACCTCGCCATGGCACCCATCACCTCGCCAATGGCACCCAGCTACTAATGCTAACAAAAAACTTAAAATTAAAGACAAAAAGTGAGGCAAGGCATGTCCCGAAAGTGATGAATATTAGAATGAAATCATGCAGTCCCAATAAGAACAAAGACACAATTAAAAAAAAAGGGAATCTTCTTCATGTGTCTGAGGGTAAGCCATTGGTGATCATCTTCTTCTCTGTCTATCGCTCAATCAGACACCATTTTCTCTGTCTATTGCTCAATCGGATGCCATTTTTCTCTGTCTATCGCTCAATCAGACACCATTTTATCTGTCTATCGCTCAATCGGACACCATTTTTCTGTCTATCGCTCAATCGGACACCATTTTCTCTGTCTATTGCTCAATCGGACACCATTTTCTCTGTCTCTATTGCTCAATCGGACACCATTGTCTCTGTCTATCGCTCAATCGGGACACCATTGTCTCTGTCTATTGCTCAATCGGACACCATTGTCTCTGTCTATCGCTCAATCAGACACCATTTTATCTATCTATCCCTCAATCAGACACCATTTTCTCTGTCTCTATTGCTCAATCGACACCATTTTCTCTGTCTATCGCTCAATCGGACACCATTTTATCTGTCTATCCCTCAATCGGACACCATTTTATCTGTCTATCGCTCAATCAGACACCATTTTCTCTGTCTCTATCGCTCAATCAGACACCATTTTCTCTGTCTCTATTGCTCAATCGGACACCATTTTCTCTGTCTATCGCTCAATCGACGCATTTTATATGTCTATCGCTCAATCAGACACCATTTTTCTCTGTCTCTATTGCTCAATCGGACACCATTTTCCTATGCTCTAAATCGGACACCATTTTCTCTGTCTATCGCTCAATCGGACACCATTGTCTCTGTCTATCGCTCAATGGGACACACCATTGTCTCTGTCTATCGCTCAATCGGACACCATTTTATATGTCTACTGCTGAATCAGACGGCATTTTGTCTGTCTATAGCTCAATCGGACACCATTTTACCTGTCCATTGCTCAATCGGACACCATTGTCTCTGTCTATCGCTCAATCGGACACCATTGTCTCTGTCTATCGCTCAATCGGACACCATTGTCTCTGTCTATCTCTCAATCGGACACCATTTTTTCATCGCTCAATCGGACACCATTGTCTCTGTCTATCTCTCAATCGACACCATTTTTTCTGTCTAATCGACACCATTTTTTCTGTCTATCTCTCAATCGACACCATTTTTTCTGTCTATCTCTCAATCGGACACCATTTTTTCTGTCTATTGCTCAATCGGACACCATTTTTTCTGTCTAAATCGGACACCATTTTTTCTGTCTATTGCTCAATCGGACACCATTTTTTCTGTCTATCTCTCAATCGGACACCATTTTTTTCTGTCTATCGCTCAATCGGACACCATTTTTTCTGTCACTGTCACTCTGATGAAGTCATTGCTGCTGATGTTCCTGCGGCGGTTGACGGGCACTGCTGATAAGACATTTTTCCTTTCTTTTCTTTTTTGACTTATCTTTTATCTTGCTTATTTCCACTTAGTTCACCCTGAAATCAGCGCAATGATGGAGGGGTAAATTTCAAAGAAACAAAAGCTGACGTTCCTACTTATGACCCAGTCGTTAAAACTTTGTATGTACGGTACCCCGTATGTCTGAATAAACACTTAAAAAAAACTAAATCTTTGGGCAATTATCAATAGATCTTTGTGTTTTGATCAATTCTTGTCAATTTCAAGTCCTGTTCTTCTCCACTTCCTTTCAGGTTTTTTTTTTCTTTCGATTTTGTTAAGCTTCCACGTAATTTTTCGTTAAAGCACTCAGTGTTTGGTCAAATTGTGATAGTTTTTGTCTTCCGGTGGGCTAGATGATCGAGAGTGCTAGATAAAATAATATACTCTCTTTAACACCGCAAACATGTTCAACCATAATATGCGTGATGTTTGACTAAATGATGTGATAGCTCCCATAACATCCTCCATGGTGGCATTTTCAGTATTTCGTGTGGTCACGGTTTTTGTAAGATATTTGGATTTTCCATAATGAAGTTTGCAATGAAAAATAATCTAATCAGATGGGCTGTCATGACCTACAAAAATATGTTCGAAATAGATCTGCCATACACTCTGTTGATAATAAGATCTCATGTATGACCTCATTAGAGTCGTAGCTAAACCATAGTGTTGTGAGCTTGTGGTCATGACGACACTGGTTCAAGCCCCACGGCTGTCACGTTTTTTTCACAACGTTGTACTCTACTTTCCTCACTTGACTCATATGTGAATGAGTTCCCAGCTATAAGTAGCGAAATATCTTGTTAGAGTGCTAGTGTGAAAAGCCTAACAGCTATATGTAGCGAAATATCTTGTTAGAGTGCTAGTGTGAAAAGCCTAACAGCTATATGTAGCGAAATATCTTGTTATCTTGTTAACAGCTATATGTGCTATCTTGTGAGTGAAAAAGCCTAACAGCTATATGTAGCGAAATATCTTGTTAGAGTGCTAGTGTGAAAAGCCTAACAGCTATATGTAGCGAAATATCTTGTTAGAGTGCTAGTGTGAAAAGCCTAACAGCTATATGTAGCGAAATATCTTGTTAGAGTGCTAGTGTGAAAAGCCTAACAGCTATATGTAGCGAAATATCTTGTTAGAGTGCTAGTGTGAAAAGCCTAACAGCTATATGTAGCGAAATATCTTGTTAGAGTGCTAGTGTGAAAAGCCTAACAGCTATATGTAGCGAAATATCTTGTTAGAGTGCTAGTGTGAAAAGCCCCTAAAAGCCTAACAGCTATATGTAGCGAAATATCTTGTTAGAGTGCTAGTGTGAAAAGTCTAACAGACTTGTGTACTGTGTGAAAAGCTCCCGGGAGTTGAGGACTTATAGTGACATTGGCTGTGTGCTCCCCGGGAGTTGAGCTGGGGGACACATGATGTACACTCGGTGAGCCTGCACTTGTGCGAGGATACGGGCTATAAATCCACCTTTACCTTTATCTTTAATTCATTCGTGGGTTCATGTACATGTTGTTTTATTTTTAGAGAATCTAAAGCGAGTGAATTTGCCAATTTGTCTATGTGAATGTTAAAATCACCAGCTGTCAATAAATTATCGGGCTGTATCTGTGGGTAAATTCTTTCAATTCTGTGAGGAACTGAAAGATATTTGTACTGTTCTTACTTGATGACTGTGGTCTATAATATATGCATATGAGTTTGAAATTCTGAACCTTCAGTTTTATCATGGCCAAAATATTATTGTATTGTTCTTTGTTGATGGCTTGATGACGGTGGTCTATATCGATATATATATTTGAAATTCTGATTTTTCAATTTTACAATGACCATTATATTTTTTTTTTGGAAAGAGTCGAGTTTTGTATGCATGTATACACCCCTGGTCACTTCATGTAGCATTTTGCTTTTGAAAAGTATCAACTTTTTTTCTGTGAAGAACTGAAAGCTATTTGTATTGTTCTTCGTTGATGGCTTGATGCCGGTGGTCTATATGCATATTATAACATAAGAGTTTGAAAGCATATCGTAGATACTAGTCCATTCACAGTCATATTGCCATGGGGTCCTAGCCATGTCTTTGTTATGACTAGAACATTGATGTCATGTCATTTTCCACAGTTTAACTGTATAAGATTGTATCTTTATTACATACCGATCGAGCATTGATATTATGGCATAGCAAGAATCAATGAAATAATAGTTATCAAATTGTTTCAGGTTGTTTCCCTTCTGTGGATTGCTGTGCATCTTTCATCGTTTACGTGGATCTTTATCTTATTTTGTCTCTTCACCTCCTCTACAGCTTCATCGTTCTAGTTTTTCCGTGTTTGCAAATATTCCATAGTCTCAATTTTTGGAAAAGATAAATTGACACTGAGTTGTTTACATTGAATTTAAGAAGTTGTTCAGTTCAGTGGTATTTTGATTTGATTTACCAGCCACGGCATCCTTAACGTGCACAGAGTGTTGTGTTGTGCACACTGGTTCTCCTTTTAATCGTCAACCTCTGATGGGACTATGTGTCGATCCACCTACCTGGACCGGGGGATATATTTTGATTTTGTAGAATATTTGTCAACCGTTCGTGGGGCTCGAACCCACTCTCTTTTGGTTAAGAGGCCGACACCTTGACCCTCGACTACTGAGTCCCCGCTGTGCTTGTAATTATTGTAATCAGTGAGCCTGTGCTTGTAATTATTGTAGTCGGTGAGCCTGTGCTTGCAATCATTGTAGTCGGTGAGCCTGTGCTTGCAATCATTGTAGTCGGTGAGCCTGTGCTTGTAATCATTGTAATCATTGCTTGTAACCATTGTAATCGGTGAGCCTGTGCTTGTAATCATTGTATCAGCCTTGCTTGTAATCATTGTAATCGGTGAGCCTGTGCTTGTAATCATTGTAATCGGTGAGCCTGTGCTTGTAATCATTAAATCGTGAGCCTGTGCTTGTAATCATTGTAATCGGTGAGCCTGTGCTTGTAACCATTGTAATCAGCCTGTGCTTTTAATCATTGTAATCGGTGAGCCTGTGCTTGTAATCATTGTAATCATGTGCTTGTAATCATTGTAATCGGTGAGCCTGTGCTTGTAATCATTGTAATCGGTGAGCCTGTGCTTGTAATCATTGTAATTGGTGAGCCTGTGCTTGTAATCATTGTATCAACCTGTGCTTGTAATCATTGTAATCGGTGAGCCTGTGCTTGTAATCATTGTAATCGGTGAGCCTGTGCTTGTAATCATTGTAATCGGTGAGCCTGTGCTTGTAATCATTGTAATCGGTGAGCCTGTGCTTGTAATCATTGAATCTGCCTGTGCTTGTAATCATTGTAATCTGTGAGCCTGTGCTTGTAATCATTGTAATCGGTGAGCCTGTGCTTGTAATCATTGTAATCTGTGAGCCTGTGCTTGTAATCATTGTAATCGGAACTGTGCTTGTAATCATTGTAATCGGTGAGCCTGTGCTTGTAATCATTGTATTGTGTGCTTGTAATCATTGTAATCGGTGAGCCTGTGCTTGTGTGGGAATAGCGATTATAAACCCACTCTAATAATAATAATAATAATAATAATAATAATAATAATAAAATAATAAAATAAAACCTTGTTCATTCCACAAGGGGGAAATATGTCTTCATCAAGACACAAAGAATCGGATAATGAACTGAAGCACTGTGTCCAAGAAATTTCTGCCAGACGAAATGCGCGTAGAGCGGTTTTTTCCCTTGAAATGAACACAAGGATACTATCTTGTCAGGATTCGAACTCGAACCCTGACTTCACGATTCCTAGTCTGCCAGCTCAACAGCTGTGTTACAGATTCTTCCACTAGCTTGTGTACTTAGTCCTAATGCAGATGGGTGGTTATAAATCCTTTAGGTGCAGTATTATTACTCTTGTCTTGCCTGTCCAGCCTGCAGATTATTTTGATTTCTGTAGGATAAAAGCAAAGCATTGTTACTGAGTGATAAGGGTCATCCCTTGAACAGGAGGTCAAGGAGGTATTTTGGTACAATACGTAGGGTTGTGTTTGTAATCATAATGGTATTGGTTGAAAACCCTCTTGAGATAAGTACTTCACTTTGTTTTCCTCAGTCAATTTAGGTATGCATGAGTACCCGGCTATGAGCAGACAATGATCTTAACAGTGGTAAAACGAAGCATTTAACTCTGCTTACAACTAAAAGGCTGCTGTATTGTATGGTCTTAGGGAAGTTTAGAAGGCGTTTAAATGAATTTAAATTGAGCTGTTAAGGATAAATGATGTAACGTTGATGCGCCTGCACTTATGCGGGGATGCGGATTGTAGTATGCCTATAAATGTTTCTTTGTCTTTAAGCCATCCATGTAAAGGTTTTAGCTCACCGCCATAGCAGCTATCGTACTACTGGTGCCTAGTATTACAATCCTGGTGCCTAGTATCCTACCATTGGTGCCTACCATTGGTGCCTAATATCCTACCATTGATGTCTACTATCGTACCATTGGTGTCTACTATCGTACCATTGGTGCCTAATATCGTACCACTGGTGCCTAATAATCGTACCATTGGTGCCTACTACCGTACCATTGATGTACTACTATCGTACCATTGGTGTCTACTATCGTACCACTGGTGCCTAGTATCGTATCATTGGTGTCTATATCGTACCACTGGTGTCTACAATCGTACCATTGGTGTCTAATATCGTACCACTGGTATCGTACCATACTAATATCGTACCACTGGTGCCTATATCGTATCATTGGTGTCTAATATCGTACCATTGGTGTCTAATATCGTATCATTGGTGTCTAATATCGTACCACTGGTTGCCTAGTATCGTATCATTGGTCTAATATCGTACTTGGTGCCTATATCGTACCATTGGTGTCTAATATCGTATCACTTGTGTCTAATATATCAGTTGTAGTATCATTGGTGTCTAATATATCGTATCACTTGGTGTCTAATATCGTACCATTGGTGTCTAGTATCGTAGCACTAGTACTGGTGTCTAATATCGTAGCAGTAATATCGTACCATTAGTAGTAGTAGTAGTAGTAGCAGCAGCAGTAGTAGCATCATTAATAGCCACTAGTACTGGTGTCTAATATCAGTGTACCACTGAAGTGGGAGTCAGGATCGTACCACTGGTGGCAGCAGTTCAATAGCAGTCAATAGTAGTGGTGTCTAATATCGTACCATTGGTGTCTAATATCGTACCATTGGTGTCTAATATCGTAGTAGTAGGTGTCTAATATCCGTACCATTGCAGCAGCAAACGTCTAATAGTAGTACCATTGGTGTCTAATATCAGCAGCACCATTAGCAGCAGTCTAATATCAGTACAGCAGCAATAATACCATTGGTGTCTAATATCGTACCATTGGTGTCTAATATCGTACCATTGGTGTCTAATATCGTACCATTGGTGTCTAATATCGTACCATGGTGTCAAATGATCAGTCCATTGGTGTCTAATATCGTACCACTGGTGCCTAGTATCAGTAGCCTTGGTGTCTAATATCGTACCACTGGTGCCTAGCATCGCGCCATTAGTACATTAGTAGTAGTAGTAGTAGTAGTAGTAGTAGTAGTAGTAGTAGTAGAAGTAGCACTAGTAGTAGCAGCAACAGTAGTAGTTGTAGTAGTAGTAGTAGTAGCACTAAATTCAGGACTAGTAATAGTAGGAGTAGGAGTAGTAGTAGCAGTAGTAGCAATAATAGTAGTAGTAATAGTAGCTGTAGTAGTAGTGGTAGTAGTAGTAGTAGTAGTAGTAGTAGTAGTAGTAAAAGTCGTAGTAGTAGTATTATTAGTTGTAGTAGTAGCAGTAGATCTAGTAGTAGTAGAGAGTAGTAGATGGCAGTAGTAGTACTAGTAGCAGTAGCAGTAGTACTTATAGTAGTAGTAGTAGTAATAGTAGTAGTAGTAGTGGTAGTAGTAGAAGTAGGAGTAGTAGTAAAAGTAGTAGTAGCAGTAGTTTTAGTAGTAGTAGTAGTAGTAGTAGTAGTAGTAGTAGTATAGTAGTAGTAGTAGTATAGTAGTAGTAGTGGTTACAGTAGTAGTAGTGGTAGTAGTAGTAGTGTTTGTAGTATTAGTAGTAGCAGTAGTAGCAGTAGTAATAGTAGTAGTAGCAGTAGTAATAGTAGTAGTAGTAGCAGCAGCAACCATGTAGTTACTTATAGTAGTAGCAGCAGCAGTAGTAGTAGTAGTAGTAGTAGTAGTAATAGTAGTAGTAGTAGTAGTAGTAACAGTAGTATATAGTAGTAGTTCTAGTAGTAGGTACAAGTAGTAGTAGGTAGTAGTATACAGTAATAGTATTAGTTTAGTAGTAGTAATAGCAGCGAATAGCAGCAGTTGCAGATCGTAGTAATAATAGTAGTATTATTAGTAGTAGCAGCATCTAGTAGTAGTAAAGTAAAATGTAGTTGTAGCCATCGTAGAAATAGTTATAGTAACGGTGAACACCTGTAAGCAGGGAATAGTAGTTAACGGTTATAGTAGCAGTAATAGTAGTAGTAGTAGTAGTTAGTTAGTAGTAGTAGAAAGTAGTAGTAAGTTATTAGTAGTATAGCAGTAGATCTAGTAGTAGTAGAAGTAATAGTAGTAGTAGCAGCAGCAGTAGTACTTATAGTAGTAGTAGTAATAGATATAGTAGCAGTAGTAGTAGTAGTAGCAGTAGTAGTAGTTGAGGGAGTAAAAAGTAATAGTAAAGTAATAATAAAGTAGTAGCATCTTCTGATGTAGTCATAGTAGCGTAGCAAGAAGAATTAGTAGTAGTTGTAGTAGTAGTAACAATAATAGTAGTAGTAAGTAGTAGTAGTAGTAGTAGTAGTAGTAGTAATAGTTGAGTAGTACTAGTAGTAGTAGCAGTAGTTCTAGTAGTATCTAGAAGTAATAGTAGTAGCAGTAGCATTAGTAGCATTAAAGCAGAACGTATAGTACTAGCAGTAGTAGTAGTAGTAGTGGTCGTAGTAGGAATAGTAGGAGTTTCAGTAGTAGTAGTAGCTGTTGTATTAATAGTAGTAGTAGTAGTGGTAGTAGTAGTAGTAGTAGTAGTAGAAGTCGTAGTAGTAGGAGGAAATAGTAGGAGTAGTAGTAGCAATAATAGTAGTAGTAGTTGCAGTAGTAATGTAGTGGTAGTAGTAGTTGTAGTAGTAGTAGTAGTAACAGTAGTAGTAGTAGTATTAGTTGTAGTAGTAGCAGTTCTAGTAGTAGAAAGAAGTAATAGTAGTAAGCAGTAGCATTAGTAGCAGCAGCAGTAGTACTTATAGTAGTAGTAGTAGCAGCAGTAGTAGTAGTAGTAGTAGTAGTGAGTAGTGGTCGTAGTAGTAGTAATAGTTGTTGTATTAGTGGTAGCAGTGTGTAGTGGGAGTAGTAGTAGTAGTCGTCGTCGTAGTAGTAGTAGTAGTAGTAGTAGTAATACTATTTGTAGTAGTAGTAGTAGTGGTTACAGTAGTAGTAGTGGTAGTAGTAGTAGTGTTTGCAGTAGTAGTAGTAGTAGTAGTAGCAGTAGTAACCGTAGCAATCGCGCATGAATAGTTGAAGGAGTAGCAGCAATACAACACATGTGTTAGATGTAGTAGTAATAGTTATAGTAGCATCAATACAACACCTGTATTAGTTGTAGTCATCGTAGTAATAGTTATAGTAGCAAACAATACAACACCTGCATTAGTTGTAGTCATCGTAGTAATAGTTATAGTAACAGCAATACAACACCTGTATAAGTTTTAGTCATCGTAGTAATAGTTATAGTAGCAGCAATACAACACCTGTATAAGTTTTAGTCATCGTAGTAATAGTTATAGTAGTAGTATAAGTTTTAGTCATTGTAGTAATAGTTGAGATAAAAAATGTAGTGGCATCAATACAACACCTGTATTAGTTGTAGTCATCGTAGTAATAGTTATAGTAGCAGCAATACAACACCTGCATTAGTTGTAGTCATCGTAGTAATAGTTATAGTAGCAGCAATACAACACCTGTATTAGTTGTAGTCATCGTAGTAATAGTTATAGTAGCAGCAATACAACACCTGTATAAGTTTTAATCATTGTAGTAATAGTTATAGTAGCATCAATACAACACCTGTGTTAGATGTAGTCATCGTAGTAATAGTTATAGTAGCAGCAATACGATACCTGTATAAGTTTATAGTCATCGTAGTAATAGTTATAGTAGCAGCAATGGATACCTGTATAAGTTTTAGTCATCGTAGTAATAGTTATAGTAGCAGCAATACAACACCTGTTTAAGTTTTAGTCATCGTAGTAATAGTTATAGTAGCAGCAATACAACACATGTATAAGATAGTACCAGTATTAGTTGTAGTTTACATCGTATCGCAGCAATACAACACCTGTATTAGTTGTACCGTCATCGTAGTAATAGTTATACCAGCAGCAATACAACACCTGTATTAGTTGTAGTCATCGTAGTAATAGTAATAGTCGCTGAAAACTATATTTTGGAGTAGCAGTAGATGTAGAAGAATTACAATAACGGTAGAATGTGAAGTAGCAGTAGTATTTTGGTGTAGTAGTAGGAGTAGTAATAGTAGTAGAAGTAGTAGTATTAGTAGTAGTAGTAGTAGTTTAGTTTATAGTAGTACTTGTAGTAGTAGTAGTAGTAGTAGATACAGACTGTAAAGATAATGAATGAACCAGAATAGCTAAATTAGTTTACAATGCTAAAACCCAAGGTAAAAGACCAAAAAGGCAGACCTCGGAGGAAGTGGGCAGAATATATAAAGAGGCATTAAAGCAAATAAATTTAACTTTCACGGCTAGGAAACTGAAAATGCCAGGACAAGGCAGCCTGAACAAAGATAATTTCGGGCATCTAAACCCATACACCGGAAGGAATGAATAGTAGTAGTAGTAGCAGTAGTAGTAGTAGTAGTAGTAGTAGTAGTAGTAGTAGTAGTGGTGGTAGTAGTAGTAGTAGTAGTAGTAGTAGTAGTAGTAGTAGTGGTAGTAGTAGTAGTAGAAATAGTAGAAGTAGTAGTAGTAGTAGTAGAAGTAGTAGTAGTAGTAGTAGAAACATATATAATAGTAGTAGTCGTGGTAGTAGCAACAAGAGTGTAAGTAACATTTATAGCAGTACTAGACTAGTAGAAATAGATCTAGTAGTCGTGGTAACAGCAAATGTAGTAGCAGTAGCTAGAAAGAAAAATAAGGAAGAGGAGCGCCAAAGAGTCAATGAGGAGGTGAAAGAAAAAGCTAATCAAAGGCGAAAATAAATAAATAAAGCAATATACAAAAGCTCAATAAAGTATCTTCTTGATGGTGTGGTCACAGATGGCGACCACATCATTTAAAGCATTGAATGTAGCGTGCTGCAGGTTATTAAATGTATGGTGGGGTGCGTGGTGTTGGTCTACTGGTGACAATCTACAGGCCTGGAGCACCAACTAAAAAAAAAAACAACAACAAAACGTGCAAACTAAGGTAACAAACATTATCAACGTCGTGTGGTCGATATTTTAAAAGTTGCCGATCTTTTTCATCCACGTTACATTAATGCTGTTGATGTTCTCTCTCTCTCTCTCTCTCTCTCTCTCTCTCTCTCTCTCTCTCTCTCTCTCTCTCTCTCTCTCTCTCTCTCTCTCTCTCTCTCTCTCTCTCTCTCTCTCTCTCTCTCTCTCTCTCTCTCTCTCTCTCTCTCTCTCTCTCTCTCTCTCTCTCTCTCTCTCTCTCTCTCTCTAACTCTCTCTCTCTTACATTTATAACTAGTCTCTCTCTCTCTCTCTCTCTCTCTCTCTCTCTCTTACATTTCTCTCTAGTACCTCTCTCTCTCTCTCTCTCTCTCTCTCTCTCTCTCTATCTCTCTCTCTCTCTCTCTCTCTCTCTCTCTCTCTCTCTCTCTAGTCTCTCTCAAAGTTCTCTCCTCTCCCTCCCTCCTCCTCCCTCCCTCCCTCCCCCTCCCTCCCTCCCTCCCTCCCTCCTCTCCCTAACTCCCTCCCTCCCTCCCTCCCTCCCTCCCTCCCTCCCACAGTCTACTCTCTATCTATCTCTCTTTCTCTCTCTCTCTCTCCTCTTTCTCTCTATCTATCTATTTATCTATCTGTCTGTCTATCTATCTATCTGTCTGCCTATCTATCTATCTATCTATCTATCTATCTATCTATCTACTACCTAGCTTGCTTTCTTTTCTGTATATCTGTATCTACGTTATTATTATTATTGCGCGGGCAGTTGATGGTTCCTACTGGTAGGTCCTACTTTTTTATTTCACTTTTTCACATCTTGCTGTTTCATCTTAATTTCTCCTGAGATTGTCTTATCAGATTTACACATATCGTGGAAAGGGCAAATTATTATTATTGCTGTTATTGTTATGTGTTTGTCTCTTAGAGTGTTCATATGCTAAGGACTTTTTTAGGTATCCGGCTGAGCTTTATAATAAAACATTTATAGAAGCTAGCGACAACAACCGAAGAAAACCAGGTAGAAAACAATGCTTAGTGTAAAATGTATTGTCTTATGACACAGTAATTTATAGCTCTTCTCAAATACGTCCGACATACCAAAGTTACATTTATAACAGGTAGTATACTGTACAGTCAGCCGTCTGCCAAGCATTTTTATGCGACCATTCTTTTATAGCCTACCGACATACCACAGCTAGATACTCATTTACAACTGAGCCAAGTGGTATTTATAGAGGTAACCGCTAAGTGAAGTGTAAAAGTATCTTTGCTAAAGTAAAATGTCAGGAAACAGATAGCCTGGACCAGCCAAGATTTTGAACCAGTGTCGTTGCGAACACACAACGCTACCGACTGTGTCACAACATAGAGAGAGCATACGCTAAGTAACTTATACGTATGTATAGCAAGTTCATACAAAGGTGAAGACAAATAGTGAGAAAGGGGCTTGTCGAAAGTGAAGGAAATGACGTTGAATAATATTTAAGGACCATAGGAACAAAGATGAGACATACTCACGGAATAAACAGGAAAAAATGCCGGTCAGCATGTGTGTGTGTGTGTGTGAGTTATCGAACCCGCGACCTATACGCACAGCACAAACCGCCTCGCCATGAAAGAGAGTGGAGAGAGAGAAAGAGAGAGACAGGCTCACAGTATAGAGAGAGAGAGAGAGAGAGAGAGAGAGAGAGAGAGAGAGAGAGAGAGAGAGAGAGAGAGAGAGAGAGAGAGAGAGAGAGAGAGAGAGAGACTCCTTAAAGAGTATAGTTAGCACAGCTCTTTTCATGGCTGGTAGCACGCTCATACAAAGTTAATGCTCACTTGACTTTCGTAACAACAGAACTGGTGTCTGTCTATGAGCTTTTGGTTCAAAGATTAAGAGAGTTAGAGAGAAAAAATGAATGAAGAATACTGATAAAAATGTTCAGAAAATAATCCAAACAGAATCAGATGGCTCTATCATCAGAAATGACGGTTGGGAAATGTTGACGACAAGTGGTAAGATCAAAGGCAAGAGAAGACGAAACGAAATGCATTTCTGGACAGTCTTCACGAGAACACAGAGTAACACAAAAATGTAACGCTCTTAACTCATGCGCCTTGCGGACAACAAAGAGGAATGGTGTAACATGATCGTTGATGACTTCCTGAGACCTGACGCATGATGATGATGACGACGACGACGACAATGATGATGATGAGAAGGAAGAGGAGGAGGATGATGGTGATGAGTTGAGAGAGAGAGAGACAGAGAAAACCGTTCTCTGAACAGACAGACATTTTAGACAAACAAATTGAGACAACACAACTGTGGAGGTATCGATATTGAAAATATACATTTATAGACTAGTACCGATGTGTCACATTTATATTTATAGCAGTACTACACCACGTTTACATTTATATTAGCTAGTACTGGCTTGCACACGTTTACATTTATAGCAGCTAGTAACCGGCATTGTTGACGTTTACATTTACAGCAGCTAGTACCGGCTTGCCACGTTTACATTTATAGTATTCTAGTACCGGCTTGCCACGTTTACATTGCCATACTAGCAGCTAGTACCGGTCAGCTCATGTCCACGTTTACATTTATAGCAGCTAGTACCGGCTTGCCACGTTTACATTTATAGCAGCTAGTACCGGCTTGCCACGTTTACATATATAGCAGCTAGTACAGACAGAGACAGAGAGAAAGAGGGAGGGAGGGGAAATAAAGAGAGAGAGAGAGAGAGAGAGAGAGAGAGAGAGAGAGAGAGAGAGAGAGAGAGAGAGAGAGAGAGAGAGAGAGAGGGAGAGAGAGAGAGAGAGAGAGAGAGAGAGAGAGAGAGAGAGAGAGAGAGAGAGAGAGAGAGAGAGAGAGATACAGACAGACAGGAGACAGAGACAGAGACAGAGCGACAGAGACAGAGAGAGAGACAGACAGACAGACAGACAGACAGAAAGAAAGAGACAGAGATAGATAGACAGACAAACTGACAGACTGATCGATGTAACCTCAACTCGCTTACCTGCGCATAGATTGAGACCTCGAATAATGATACATGACTCATTCTCAAAATAACGCATAATTTGTGTTGTGACGAATGACGTATATACGTATGTGTGATTCTCTCCCTTTGCATATGTATTTATATTACTTGTCATAACTATGTTACTCATCCATGTCACCATATATATATATATATATATATATATATATATATTTATATATTGTCATATGTATGTATATGTATATGTATATATATATATACATGTATCAAAGTGTCCAATGTATCCAATGTATAAATTACATATCCAATACCATTTGTGATTCCTTTTGATGTATTATTATCCATTGTGTAAGCAATAGTGGTCACCATTGTAATATTATATCGAGTACAATCGTGCGATGTCATCAACGCAATAAAATAATAATTGTTCTGTGCGTAAATCTTGGCCTTCCTTGTTTGTGATTTACCATAACCACAACAATGTGAATCTACAAGCCTACTCTTTATATGTTTTAAAGGAGCATAAGTTTGTTTTCGTTGTAAATTAAGTGTCATTATGCAAAATCCCTTCCCCTATGTAACATTTGATTTATTTTGAGTGTTTTGTCACCGTCCAAGCAAATGTGAAACTTTTGCAATTTCCTAAACATCAACACAGGCAATGTATACAAATAAAATCTTATTCATCTTTCAATAAATAGAACAAAATTAATTTGGGCGTATAGATTAGCAGTCTATCATTCCTTTAACTAACGCTTTAGCAGGAGAATGTGGTATTTTTTGACTTGGACAGCATAGTTTCATGATGACACAAATTGTGCTGTATAAATGAGAAAATGTCGCTATTCCATGTAAATTTAATAAATAAATGCCTCTAAATTGTTGGTTTGTGTAGAAAATCAATCAACCCCCTGATCTCGTTCTTGTGAGAAAATTCATCTTGAGGATCTAGGACATCATCTACCATTGGACGACATGGGTGACTGAATGAAATGACAGGGTCCAATGAAACCTCAAGTATCAGTTAGAGGGAATCGTAAATAGTTCTCACTATAGTAAAGTCCTTCTTTACATAAATGTGATACAGGTGTTGGTATCGGTTGCATGCTAGAAAGTGTGGAACACTTGGATGTCATGAAGTGACAAAGTTTGATGGGCAATTAAAAAAAGTATTGTGATTAATGTGATACAACATAAACTGTGGCAAAAGCGCAGCTGTTTGATGCAAAGGCAACACAATTCATAGGTCGATCTTATGACGGCAATTTATGACTAGACTTGTATGTAACACAAATTTAATTGTTTCTGTGGTAAGAATTTATGGCCATGAAATGACAGAATGCTTGACGTCCAAGTGCATCAATTATAAATGGCTGAAAAGGTAGTGTTGTTTGTTGTGTGCTCACTCCATGCCTATACTAAATATTACAACGCCCCGTGTAAGCAAAAACCAAACAGCAGGAATCAATCACCCAAACATATTTTATTGTGGCAAACTAAGTCGAATGTACACCCCTTCATTAGGTAAAAAAAACCAGTACTTAACATGTCGTTAACTCTCTGGATTTCAACTATTCGTGATGAAATTGTTAGCAGTATCCCTTCAATCCCTTCAATTCTCAAAGTATGTATTGAAATTGTCTCAAGTATCCCTTCAATCCCTTCAATTCTCAAAGTTTGTATTGAAATTGTCTCAAGTATCCCTTCAATCCTTCAATTCTCAAAGTTTGTATTGAAATTGTCTCAAGTATCCCTTCAATCCCTTCAATTCTCAAAGTTTGTATTGAAATTGTCTCAAGTATCCCTTCAATCCCTTCAATCCTTGAATTTTGAAATTGTTTCAAGTATTCCTTCAATCCCTTCAATTTTGATTTTGTATTGAAACTGTCTCAAGTATTCCGTTAATCCTTGAGTTTGTATTGAAATTGTCTCAAGTCCCATCAATCCCTGAGTTTGTATTAGAAATTGTCTCAAGTATCCCTTCAATCCCTTCAATTCTTAAGTTTGTATTGAAACTGTCTCAAGTATCCCTGCAAGCCTTGAGTTTGTTTTTGAAACTGTCTTAATATCCCTTCAATTTCTTCAATTCTTGAGTTTGTATTGAAATTTGTCTCAAGTATCCTTCAATCCCTTTAATCCTTGAAGTTTTATTGAAACTGTATCAAGTATCCCTTCAATTCCTTCAATTCTTGAATTTGTATTGAAATTGTCTTGTATCCCTTCAATTCCTTCAATCCTGAATTTTATTGAAACTGTATCAAGTATCCCTTCAATCCCTTCAATCCTTGAATTTTTATTGAAACTGTCTCAAGTATCCCTTTAATTCCTTCTTAAGCCTTGAATTTTTTTGAAACTGTCTCAAATATCCCTTTAATTCCTTCAATCCTTGAATTTTTATTGAAACTGTCTCAAGTATCCCTTCAATTTTTGAGTTTGTATTGAATCTGTCTCAAGTATCCCTTTAATTCTTCAATTTGTATTGAAACTGTCTCAAGTATCCCTTCAATTCCTTCAATCCTTGAATTTTTATAGAAACTGTCTCAAGTATCCCTTCAATTCCTTCAATCCTTGAATTTTCTTTTATTGAAATTGTCTCAAGTATCCCTTCCAATTCCTTCAATCCCTTTAATTTTTTTATTGAAACTGTCTCAAATATCCCTTCAATTCTTCAATTTGAATTGAAACTTCTCAAGTATCCCTTCAATTCCTTCAATGGCTTTGAAAACACTCTCAAGTATCCCTTTAATTCTTCAACTTTGAGTTTTTATAGAAACTGTCTCAAATATCCCTTCCAATTCTTGAATCTGTTTTATAGAAACTGTCTCAAATATCCTTCAATTCTTGAGTTTGTATGAATTTTTTTTAAATATCCCTTCAATTCTTGAGTTTGTATTGAAACTGTTCAATATCCCTTCAATTCTTGAGTTTGTATTGAAACTGTCTCAAATATCCCTTCAATTCTTGAGTCTGAATTTTTATTGAAACTGTCTCAAATATCCCTTCAATTCTTGAGTTTGTATTATATACTTAGGTTTTGATAGTTATTTAATAAAATATTCCATTTTGAATATAAGGGATAAAATAGTGTCTCTTAAACAGACCACCTTTTGAGAATGAGTCACGTGTAATGCTTTAATGATGATAATAATGGAATATTATGTAACAATACACCCAATTTGTTGCTCATTCTGTCACCGTAGTTTCAAACCCATACACACATACACATACACACTTTTACTCATACATATAGTCACTTAGATTTGAGATAATACAGGTACCACACTCCTTCCCACATACACACAGAAATCACATTTACTTTAACACATATAATCCTATTGATTTTAGATAATGCAGGTACCATATTCTTTCACACAAGAACCGCTGGAAAATATGGACAAATGTTGCTGCCTGGGTAGCATGATTGATGGCAAGGGAGGTGTGGAAGAAGTCAAAACCAGGATACAGAAGGCACTACAAGCATTTTTAAGCCTTAACCAGGTATGGTCCAACAACAGTTTACCAGAAAGAATCAAACTAAGGATATTCAAGTCAAATACCAAGTCAGTGCTAACATAATATGGCTTAGAAACATGGAGAACCACAAAGACTACCCTAAAAACAATACAATCATTCATAAATAGATGTCTGAGGAGAATTGTCAAAATATTCTGGCCTGACGTTATCTCAAACATTATTCTATGGGAAAGAACTGGACATGTATCAACTGAACAAGGTTTAAAACGATAGAAATGGAGGTGGATAGGCCACACGCTAAGAAAGGACCTCAACACAATAACAAGGAGCCTTACATGGAATCCACAGGGTAAAAGATCGAGGAGTCGGCCAAGGGCTTTCAATTTATCGATGAATTTGAATCACTCATACTTGAAACACCTTTAAAAATGCAGCAAACAATTATCCTTGGTGACTTTAATATTCATCCGGACAATAATAGCAGTAGATTCAAAGTGAAATATTTATACAAAGACATGATACAATGAAATATTCCAAGACATGATACTTAATGTTATACAACAATAATTATCCTTGGTGACTTTCATATTCATCCGGACAATAATAGCAGTGAAATATTCAGATCCAAAGACACAACAACAATTATCCTTGATACAATCCATAAATGTTATACAACAAGTAGATGTCAACTCACGAGCATGGCCACATTTTAGATTTAGTCTTGATACATTCTGCATGCAAATCGATCAATGACATTAGGGTGAAATCAAATCACTTTTCGTACCACCACACAGTGCTATTCAGTCTTGACTGTCAGAAACCAAAACCCAACGGAAGAAAATCAAATACCGCAATATAAAGAACATAGATGCGAGTACGATGAGACATGACATTTCGGAAGCAAAGATCGTTGAAAGCGTAGACAAACAAAACTGTTGAGAACAAAATGAACATTTTTAATGAGGCTATCAAAAACGTACTCGACAATCACGCTCCTATAAAAACAACTTTGGTCACAATGCGTCCAAAGACACGTTGGTTTACAGATGATAGCAGGCAAGCTAAAACAAAACGTCGTAATGCTGAAAGCACTTCGCGAAAATAAAGTTACAAATACATAAAGACATCTACAAAGCTATTCGAAATAATACAAACCTGACCATAAAAGAAGCTAAGAAAGCGTTTATTCAAAAAAGCATCAGCGGAAACTAAGGAATTCAAAAGCTTTGTTTCAAATCATGGATGGGCTTCTTGTGCATAATAGTCTTGCTAGCACAATGCCAACGCACAACGATAAGAACGAACTCGTAGAGAGGGAAGACGAAGTTGAAGCGTTAATAAAACAAGCCAAAACAAATCGTACGATCTAGATGATGATCCAACTTGGCTAATAAAATCTGGCCTAAGTGAAGCAATCAAACCAATCACATCTATAGTAAATTGCTCAACATCAAATTTTGACTTTCCCCATCATTTAAGGAAGTACATGTTACACCACTGCTCAAGAAACAAAATCTTGATGTAGAAATTCGTAAAAACTTTCGCCCAGTCTCCAACCTGAACTTCATCTCTAAAGTTGTTGAAAAGTTTATGGTGAAAAGACTGAAAGAACACATCTTGTTGATTGACAGATCATCACAAATGCAGCTACAATCAGCCCTCCTCAAAGTTCAAAATGACATAATTGACCAACTTTCCATTAACGACAACGTGTCACTGCTGCTTCTCGATTTGAGTGCAGCCTTTGACACAGTCGACCATAATCTGCTTCTTCAACGCCTGGAAAATTCCTTTGGCATCACAAGCAATGCGCTGCGTTGTTTTGTCACTTACCTCTCTAACAGAATCCAGAGTATCAATAAATGTCGTGCTCTCAACACCCGTTGTACTGAAATATGGTGTACCATAAGGATCAGTGCTGGGACCCTTCTTTTTCACGCTGTACACGGCACCACTAAGTAATATTATCACGCAATATGGATTAGCATATCGTCTTTACGCCGATGACACTCAATTATACATGCCGGTCACGTCTGAATCGGCATCTACAAATATCCATCAAATCAAACATTGTATTAAGGCAATCAAGGTATGGATGATATGCAACAAACTTAAGCTGAACGACGACAAAACTGAACTTATTGTTTTTAAGAAGAAAAAGCCCAATATCATTATGAATGAAATTATTGTAAACGGTTGTACCATCAAACACTGTTCAAACGTTAGAAATCTTGGCGTCTTTTTTAAAACCAACATTTAACTATGTCAGTGTCTCTTCTTTCAAATCAATAACATAAGCCGTATAAGAGACTTTCTAGACATTGACGCAACTAAATTACTCTTTCACTCAATCTATCTATATATCTATCTGTCCCATGGCGGAGGCCATTGGGGCGCTACCGATGACCAACAACAAAAATAACCAGTCTTCTCTCCTCCTTCCTGTCCCCCGCCCGTCTCATCAGCTCACTTAGCTTTAGCCGCGTTCATTCAGTGATATTGTCCTTCCCTCTTTTTCTTTTGTCTGCCTCTTCTCCTACCTCCTCTGACAGTTTCTTGAAGCACAGTTTTTGGAAGTCCACCTCCTCTCACCAAGTATCCAAACCATTTCATTTTGCGCCTTTTGACAGTGGTGAGGTCTTCGTAAGGACCAATGGTTTGTCTTATTCTGTCTCTGATTTCTTCATTGTTGATATGGTCTTTGTAAGGGATACCGAGCAGTCTTCTAAAGCACCTCGTTTCTGTTGCCTGTATTCTCTTCTCTATATCTGCAGTTAGTGTCCATGTTTCGCAGGCGTAAAGAAACACTGAGTGAACAAGGAGCACATAAGTTTTAACTTTGAGCTAAGGTAGACTTTGTTGTCTTTCCAGACGGTTTCCATCTTGGCTAATGCGGATGTTGTTATTGCACTCCTTGTTAATTCTTCAGGTTTTAATCCTTCGTCCAACAGTATTGCTCCCAGATGTTTAAACTTGTGCACAGTTTCAAGCTTTTCTCTGCTGGCGATGATATCAGTATAGATTCCAGTGTCACTGTTGGTCACACAGTTTTGTCTTGCTTGTATTGACTTCCATGCTGTATGCTGCGGAAGATGTATCTAGCCTTCTGACCAGATTATTCAGTTCTTGCTCTGTGCCTGCGAGATCGTCAATATCATCTGCGAAGCGCATGTTTGTGATTGTTCTTCCACCAAGGCTTACTGTTCCTTGGTGGCCGTCGAGTGTGTTTGTCATGATTTTTGCGAGGAAGACATTGAAAAGGGCCGGAGAGAGCAAACACTCTTGTCTCACTCAACAGTGATTCTGAACCAGTCTCCAGCCTCCCCGTTTAGATATACTGCACTGCTGGCCTTGTTATAGAGGTTCTGTATGACACGGATAATGTTGGTGTTGATGTAGTGGTTCATGGTCGAAGGGAGTGCAGCATGCCACACTCTATCGAAATCTTTCTTGAAGTCTATGAATACGTGGTAGAGCTCTTGTTGGTGTTGAAGGTATCGTTTGCACATAATTTTGAGGTTAAATATTTGCTCAGTTGTACTGCGCCCTGCTCTAAATCCTGCTCCCCCACTTATGATTGCCTCGACCTGCGGCTGCAGTCTGTTCAGTATGATCCTCAGCATAACTTTGCTAGGATTGCAAATGAGACTGATTGTGTGGTAGTTGTTGTACTGCTGTAGGTTTCCTTTCTTGGGAAGGGTGGTTACTAAAGACTGGGTCCATTGAGTCGGCCATCTTCCTGACTCCTAGATCTTCTGGCAGATTACACTTAAAGCGTCTATCATGGCCTCACTTCCTGCTTGGACACGTTCTCCTGGGATACTGCTTCCTGCATTTCTTCTCGAAGGATGGGAAAATGTTCTGTGTGTTGTCGGATGTGGGTTGAGCTTTTCTGTATCGCCTACTGTGCGGAGAGAGTAGAGGTCTGAGCAATAGTCTGTCCACCTGTGTATGATCTCTTTGCTCTCGGTCAGGCACTTCCTGTTTTTTTTCAAGAACGGTATTGGGCCATCCATGTTTGCTGCTCACAAGGTGTTTGACTATTCGATACGCTTTCCGGGTGTTGTTTAAATTGAAGTTTTGAGCCGAGATCCATTCCTCTTTTGCTTCCTGTATGCCCTTCTTCTCCATCTTGTCTGCTTGTCTGTATTGCTTTGCTCCATCTTCACTGTCATGCTATGACTTCTTTAGTTCATTCAATAATAACAAGCAAATTTGACTATTGCAATTCTCTTTTCTATGGTCTTCCTAAGTCGCCACCCCGAAGATTGCAAAACATTCAAAATGTCTCAGCCAGACTCATCACCAAACCAAATCTAGAAACAATATAACCCCAATTCTGAAATCCCTTCATTGGCTTCCAATACTCGAGAATAAAATTCAAAATTACCTTTTTAAAAGTCTAAATAATGTGAGACTAAGCTTTTTTAAAGATCTCATTAAAATCAGTCAGCTTTCAAGGCAACTTAGATCATCATCTCAAACTGTCTTAGTCAAGAATTTACCCAAATCAATTTTTTCTGGGAAGGCTTTTGAATTTGCTGCACCAGAAGTGTGGAACTCATTGACTGAGGACACGAGAAATAAAAATCTTTGAATGCTTTTAAATCAAAATTGAAAACTGAACTCTTTAAGAAATCCTTCTTAGTATAAGACCTTACAATGAGTTAAAGATATTTTTGATATTAATATAAACGTGCTGTTAAATTTCTATACATGATTTCTTATATTGCACTTTTAATGGTCGATGGTAATTTTTTACTCACGTTGTTTGTTATTGTACTTTAAATTGATGATGAATGAGCTTGGATGTTAAGCCCCATCGAGCATTTCAAATGGATATTGGCGCTATATAAATACCTTATTATTATTATTATTATTATTATTATTATTATTATTATTATTATTATTATTAGTAGTAGTAGTAGTAGTAGTAGTAGTAGTAGTAGTAGTAGTAGTAGTAGTAGTAGTAGTAGCAGCAGTAGTAGTAGTAGTAGTAGTAGTAGTAGTAGTAGTAGTAGTAGTAGTAGTAGTATTAGTAGTATTCTTCTTCTTCTTCTTCTTCTTCTTATTATTATTATTATTATTATTATTATTATTATTATTATTATTATTATTATTATTATTATTATTATTATTATTACACGGAGAAGAGAATTGGAGGGAGAGATGAAGGACGGGGAAAACATGGAAATCTATGGAGAGGCTGGCCCAGGAGAGAAGTGATTGGAGATTATTCGTTGATGGCCTATACTTCCCAGCGAGCTAAAAAGGCAGAAGAGAAGACTCATTCACACATACACGCATATACAACACACAGACTCCCACTCACATTATTATGTAGAGAAAACACATTGACTTTCACACATATAGTCATTTAGATTGGAGATGATACAGGTGCCATACTCCTTTACACATACACGCATATACAACACACAGACTCCCACTCACATTATTATGTACAGAAACAGAAAACACATTGACTCGTTTAACTTTATCTCGTATAGACGTTATTTGCATTTTAGATAAGACAGGTACCACACTCCTTCACACATACACACATACAACATACATACTCTTACTCACATATGTATAGAAACACATTCACTTTCACACATATAGTCACTTAAGTTTGAGATAATACAGGTTACATACTCCTTCACACAAACACATATTTTCATTCACATCATTATGTACAGAAAGCACATTCATGTTTATGTTAGATAATACACGTACACACATACACACATACAGCACACTCACTCCCACTTATATATGTACATAAACACATTTACTTTCACGCCTACAGTCCCCACTTACATCATTATGGACAGACACACAACCGTTTTCACACCTACAGTCCCCACTTACATCATTATGGACAGACACACAACCGTTTTCACCACAGTCCCCACTTACATCATTATGGACAGAAACACAACCGCTTTTCCACACATCCATGGACAGAAACACAACCGCTCACCCACTTACATCATTATGGACAGAAACATCATTATGGACAGAAACACAACCGCTTTCACACCTACAGTCCACACTTACATCATTCCATCATTATGGACAGACACACAACCGCTTTCACACCTACAGTCCACACTTACATCATTATGGACAGAAACACAACCGCTTTACAGTCCACACTTACATCATTATGGACAGACACACAACCTTTCACACCTACAGTCCACACTTACATAATTATGGACAGACACACAACCGCTTTCACACCTACAGTCCCCACTTACATCATTATGGACAGAAACACAACCGCTTTCGTCCCCACTTACATCATTATGAACAGAAACACAACCCTTTCACACCTACAGTCCCCAACTATGGGACAGAAACACAACCGCTTTCACACCTACAGTCCCCACTTACATCATTATGGACAGAAACACAACTGCTTTCACACCTACAGTCCCCACTTACATCATTATGGACAGAAACACAACCGCTTTCACACCTACAGTCCCCATCATCATTATGGACAGATGGAGGAGGACAAGTACAAGGAAGAAACGGCCGATTTGATTTGCCACAACTATACCTTTTTTGTATCGTCCATCTCTGATGGAACTAGGTGTCGATCCATATACCTGGTGGGGGGGGGGGGTCAGATTTACTCGAAAAAACTCGAGACAATTTGTCAGGCGTTGGCTGAACTCGAACCCATTACCAT
>JAXRKP010001305.1:0-2500 GCA_037039925.1 Doris montereyensis | reverse complement strand
CATATGATTAAAATATCACTGTATAATAAAGTATAATATATAGTACAGACTATATATTGTAGATGTAGATGTATAGGCTATATAATATATAATATAATATACATGTATCATCATCATCAATTGCATAACCTGTATGACGTTGCATTCTCTGCATGTCTCTCTATCCTCTGCCATTTTTCCTGCACCTGTTACTGTTTTTTTCCAAATGTTTCTTCTATATCTCTCTCTCTCTCCCATCTTCTGCGTGGCTTCCCTCTGTTTCTTTTCCCATTCATTTCACTCTCAAAAATCAACCTTTTTAGACGTTCATTTGATGTGGTCAAAGTATTTCAGCCTTTCACAGACCGTTCCAGTCATCCTACGTTTACCTGCTATTCTTACCTTTCACAGACCGTTCCAGTCATCCTACGTTTACCTGCCATTCTTACCTTTCACAGATCGTTCCAGTCATCCTACGTTTACCTGGCATTCTTCTCTGATGGATGTGTTCTTTCTGTGTTTACACCTTGAAACTTTAACAATTTTTGTAGCATTTCATTTTGAAGGAATTTAACAATTTAACCGTTCAATGTCCATGTCTCCCAATGATATGTGAAAGGTAAGAATGGCAGATAAACGTAGGATGACTGGAACGGTCTGTGGTAAATGTAGGTAAACGTAGAGATAACAAACTGATATCAGAAAGAAGCAATAGATTTTTTATCTAAAAGAACAAAGAAAGAAAGATACAAAAATTCATTTATTCCCTATGCAATAAGACTGTTGCAAACTGAGCACAGACGATGACAATGTTCCTCATATGTCCACTACATTCATATACATATACATTTTTTCTATGTTATATTAGATAGAATGTCTGAATTTTGTTTGTAAGAATGACAGTACAACTGTCTACGATCAATTGAATTTTTCCATTTGCCATTCCCCTCTTCTCCCCTTTGTGTACCTATTCTAGCTTGTGTTTTAATGTTTAATAGAAATTTGTTTGTAGCTTTGTAAACGAGAATAATGCCGAACACTGACCTGAAGCATATACTTTCTATCAGTAGATAAAATTCTGACGGCAATTTTCGGGGATTAAAAGTGAATTAGCAGATAAACAGAAGCATAGACAGACCGAAAAATATAGACAGAAAATAGACAGACAGAGAGACAGGCAGCTGAATTAACAAAAATACAGTTAGACCAACATATTATAGATGGTTTGTCATTATATATTATGAATTGATGCTGCTGTAAAGTAGTTTCAGTCCCAACTTCTAAAAGGTCAAATATCGTCATCAAAATCAAACGTCTTACCGATTGGTCGAGAGGGGCCATTGGAGAATATTGCTTCCGGTTATAGAAGTAGACAACTGAAACAGTTATTAGCGTTAGTATCACTGGTTTTTTGCTGTTGATCTTCATATTAATCATTACGTTTTTACACGTGACTGGTTGACAGGTTCTGAAATAAACGGACAGATTTTTAAGCAAATGCTAAGAATTATATACGGTATATTATGTCAATAAAGCACTTGACAGAGAAATGAAGGCGATTAATTTCAATTGTAAAACTTATCCTGATGACAAAATTAACAACAAAAACAACAACAACAACAACAACATTTAAAAGAGTTAAAAAAGTGAAATCAAATACAGATGAATCTCACTCTCAGAGAGACCAATGGCGAGCCATAACCTCCAACCTCAGCAATAAGTAGGAACCCGATTGATTGATCGGTTGTGAAGATTATTCAAATCTTTACTAATTTATTGGATTTGTTTTTATTATCACTATTGGTACCTTTACTACTGATATCGATAATTCTACTACTACTACAACTACTACTACTACTACTACGTCATCCTTTAATTTTCCCCAACATGCCCGCATAAAAGCTACTGATTCAAGATTATAATTATGCACATTCAGGGATAACACATGTATTCGATAGCCAAGATGTGGAAATAACTGATGTAATACATGTTTTATAAATAAGTCTACGAGATCACCGTGACGTATTTAAACTGATTGCGAAATTACATGTATATTGTATTGAAATATGGACCAGCAAATCAACATTTCGAGGACCTTCGCGACCCCCTGAAACGCGTTCGCACGACCTTGGGGTACAACCTACCTGTTGAGGAACACTGCAGTAGAAGGACTCACGAATTATCCTTGCTATCACAACTCTTTGTCTTGTTATAACTATTATATAGTTGCATTTATTATTATTATTATTATTATTATTATTATTATTATTATTATTATTATTATTATTATTATTATTATTATTATTATTGTTATTATTGTTATTATTATTCCTATTATTATTATTATTATTATTTTTGTAATTTTTATTATTATTATTATTATTATTATTATTATTATTATTATTATTATTATTATTATTATTATTATTATTATTATTATTATTATTATTATTATTATTGTTATTGTTATTATTATTATTATTATTTATTATTATTATTATTATTATTATTATTATTATCA
>JAXRKP010001304.1:72500-141485 GCA_037039925.1 Doris montereyensis | reverse complement strand
CATATTGCATATATAGTAGTTTGTCTGCCTTGGTTTTTAATCATTTCAGGATAAACTTGATCTGCTCCTGGGGCTTTTCCTAATTTCACTTTTCTTGTAGCTGTTTGGATTTCTTCCATTGATATATCTACATCTTCAGCTTTCTCCTCTGGATTACTTGATATTCTTACTAATTGATCTTTACTCCTTGTTTCATACGTTCTGGAGGGATTGTGTAATTGGTGAAAATACTTTCTCCTGTTTCCATGATTTCGCTGTCTTCTTTCATTATTTCTTCTTTGACATTCTAATTTGTCGTATTGGGCAATGCTTTAGTCTTTCTCATGCTTTCATTGCCTCCCCAGAACAGCTTTTTGATTTCCTTGATAGCTTTCTTGGAGTATTTGTCCAAACTCTTCCCATTGTCCCTGTTTTGCTTTCCTCACTTCCTCTTTGGCGATAGTTCTTTTATTCACGTAATCTATCCTATCCTCTGGTCTCTTTGTTTGTGTTAGTATTTCTTCCAGGCATCCTTCTTTTTTTTTTATCTTAGTCTTGACAATTTCATTCCACCATGATGTTCTTTTCCTTTCTCCTTTAATTTATTTCCTACCACAAACCTCTTCAGTACAAAATGAGGAGCGTTTCTTTATATACCTGCCACTTTTCTTCTATTGTGCTATCATTCAGATCCATCTGTCTTTCACTGATAAATCTTTTTATCCTAGATTGATATACCTGTTTTACTATTGGTTTATTTAGTTCCTCTTATTTTCAGTTTAGTAGCTTTCTTCTCTTTCCTTTTCTGTTTGTTTTCCTCAGTCAATAGTCTCATTTTTGGGAATCACTAAGTGATGATCACTAGATCTTTCTGCTCCTCTGTTTACTCTTGCATCCATAATACTGTAAAAAAAGGGAGCTGCTAACTATTATGTAATCTATCATTGACAAATTTGTTACAAAACTTTGAAACTGTCTCCGATCAAACACTCTAAAACTAATGTTGTGGTACTAGTAAGTGACAATCCAAATAGTCAATGCTCTATTCTAACTATTATGTAGGTCTATCATTGCCTTTGAACACATCTCTCCATTTACTCTTGTATATTTGTAAATATCTTTATGAGGAAAAAATGTGTTAGCTATTTTCATGTTATTCTTTAAGCAAAATCTATTAGTCTCTCTCCATTTGTAGAAATTGTTGTCTCTCCTTCTTTACCTATTAATCCTCCTGACGTTTCTACATTGTTGCCTACTCTAGCGTTTAAATCTCCTAAAAACATTAGTTCCTGTTTGTGTTTAAGGTTCTCTCAGCTACTTGTAAATCGTTTTCGAAGATATCTTTTTCTTCTTTAGTTGCGTCTTCGTTTGGTACATAAGCTATTAATAATTTAATTGCTCGTCCTTTTGGTTTAATATTTACCTCTAATAGCCGTGGGCATAAACTTCCCAACTTTCTAGTAGCTTTTCATGTCTTTTATGCACTAGGAGCCCTACTCCTGCTCTAGCTCTATCTTTGACATCTACTCCTGAGAAGATTAAAATATGATTCGGTTCTACATTTTCTATTCCTTGTCCTTTTTCTTTTGTTTCTGTAATGGCCAAAATATCTACTTTGAATTTTTCCATTTCTTCAACTCTTTTACATTTATTGCCCTAACGTTCCATGTTCCAAAATCACAGTCCGTGTTCGTTTCCAAGTTTGTCTTCCAAAGATCAAGCGGGCTATTGTTTATTTTTTACTTCTCTGAATCAGGTTGTTTTTTGTATAAGCAAGGGATTAGCCCACTGTAACCTAGGTAGATGGTGGGGCTGCCACCTTGAGGCCCCCTACCAGGCCTTGTTATTTTCTGTCAGGGTTAACTCCCTTAGTCATTCAAGACCAGCCTTCAAGGAAGCAGGCTGTTGTTTTCTGTTAACTCCTTAGCCTTTGGTCATTGAAGACCGGCCTGCAAGACAGCATGTTGTTTTCTGTCAGGGTTAACTCCTTAACCTTTGGTCAACCAAGACCCACCCATAAAGGCAGCAGGAGACTCGTGAGGGCGGATCATCTACTGTCCAACTCATATCATAATCATCATCATTATTATTATTATTATTATTATTATTATTATTATTGTTTTTTTATCTATTTTTATTCGTATTCTTATTCTTATTCTTGCTCTTATAACTTTCTTTTTTACTTTTTCTTTTTCTTGTTGTTGTTGTTGTTGTTGTTGTTGTTGTTCTTCTTCTTCTTCTTCTTCTTCTTCTTCTTCTTCTTCTTCTTCTTCTTCTTCTTCTTCTTCTTCTTCTTCTTCTTCTTCTTCTTCTTCTTCTTCTTCTTCTTCTTCTTCTTCTTCTCCTTCTTCTTCTTCTTCTTCTTCTTCTTCTTCTTCTTCTTCTTCTTCTTTTTATTATTATTATTATTTCTTATTATTATTATTATTATTATTATTATTATTATTATTATTATTATTATTATTATTATTATTATTATCATTATTATTATTATTATTTTCATTATCATTATTATTATTATATTATTATTATTATTATTATTATTATTATTATTATTGGTATTATTATTATTATTATTATTATTGGTAGTAGTAGTAGTAGTAGTAGTAGTAGTAGTAGTAGTAGTAGTAGTAGTAGTAGTAGTAGTGATAGTAGTAGTAGTAGTAGTAGTAGTAGTAGTAGTAGTAGTAGTAGTAATAGTAGCAGTAGTAGTAGTAGTAGTAGTAGTTAGTAGTAGTATTAGTAGTAGTAGTAGTAGTAGTTAGTAGTAGTAGTAGTAGTAGTAGTAGTAGTTAGTAGTATTACAAGGAGCAGTTGGCATGGTTCGTAGTGAGCTTTCATTTCATAGCGTTGCGATGGGTGTCCACACAGTCATCGGGGGTTCTCTCTGTTTACCTATATTTATTTTCTTTTTTATCTTGTTGTATTTATATATAGTTTTTTTAGGCCTATTCCATTTCTTAATTCATCTATTCCATATAGCTAGATCTACCGAAATCTTCATCTCTGGCGAACGACAAAGGAATGAGTGCAAGCCTTAAACTTAAAGGCATCGCTGAGAAACGAAACACCACGTCATCGAAGTTGGGGTTTCTTAGATACGTGCTGACGTCACTTATCAATCTTGATAGGAGAGAGTGAATTCGCCATCTGAATTGTATAGGGAGCATTGCTATTTTATAAATTTTAATACCTTATCACATCAATTAATCGTTGGGGAAAGGGACTAGCCGTGGTGATAATTTAGACCAACATGTTTCGAACGTTTCTTCTGCTGCCTGTGCTCTTGCCGTCAGTTTAAAGAAGAATTTTGATCTCGATAGCGGCGACTTCCAGGGGCCAATCATAAACAAACTGTCGCTAGAAAAATGTCTACCAATAGCTAAGGTCGACGCTGCCGGGCTTGCTGCATTGACATAAATACTTATGTTGGTGATCGCATCAAGAAAGCTGTCGGTTTTCCCCAACTCACTGCTTGTTGTAAACCTTTAAGGTACAAAAGGACTTCATCATTTCCTATGACACCAAGAACCGCATCTCCAAATTGGGTATGGAACATCTTCACTATCATAAGTTCTTAAAGATGACCCCTGTGACAGGAGAATCAACATTTGCCCATACAAGTAAGTCAGAGCCCTAGATTATATGTCGTATTTGTGTTGATTCTCTGGATTATAGATCTAGATTCTCAGCATTTGGTGATCGTGATATAGATCTAGATCTATCTCGGCAAACCTAAATCTACTGTTTAGCAGCGTAAAGTAAGGCCAAATGTACCCGTAATCAGAAATCAGATCCTAGTTCTTGATCTAAATCTAGATTCTATTTAGAAAATCTAGAGGAAAATGTAAGCCAGTAGATTCCTGATCAGCCAGAGTACCTCTAAATTTACTAGATCTAGATCTGGATCTAGATCTAGATCTAATTCTAGATCTAAATCTAAATCTAGATCTAGATCTAAATCTAGATCTAGATCTAAATCCAAATCTAGTTCAAGGTCACGGTAGGGTGAGTGGTTGTAATACTGTCGTCTAGTTTTTAACTCCTTGACATTACTTATCTCCTTTACTCAATTATGTCTAGATCTAGAATCTGTTTATCATGTTTTTCTGTTTTGATCTTATATTATTTATTTGAAGTTCATGGTGATAAGGGATTTAATAATCCATATTTTGACCTAGATCTAGATCTACATTGACTGTATCGTATTCCTCGGAGCTCCTCCTAAGGTCGGGAGTTTCCCCTGATTCCAAATTTTTAAAAAACGTATAAGCTCCATGCAAAAACTTATTAAACAGATACTGATTTTTTTTTTTTGGGGGGGTTAATTTGATTTAGATCTAGATCTAGATTTAGATCTAGATCTAGATCTACCATATGAAAATGTTTCAACCCGTTGGCGGGGCTCGAACCCACTACCTTTTGGTTGAGAGGGCGACACCTTGCCTCTACCGAGTCCCCTTTTTTATGTAGGACAATTTGGTAACTTTTCATTCTTTAAATTCTTTACCTTTCTTTGTAATCTCACAGACTAAAGAATTTGAATGTTTTTACAACGGATGTGAGTCTTCTTTGCCACAAAATTGTTTCATATGATATAGATCTAGCCTATAGCACTTTCATGCTTCAAATTAACTTGGTTCTTTTGGACAATGTGTATGTGTCAACTTATAAGTGCTCTGAGAAGTATTATATAAATTTAGATGTAGAGACAATATTTTTATCAATTTAATACTGCTTTCCAGTGATGACAGTGCGGCACTGGGGGTGCGAGAAACCCAAGTTCCACCCTGATTGCCGTATCCACGGGTACCATCGCGCCGACGTCAAGGACTACTGCGACTCTGAGTATGAACTTGGCCTGATGGCCGACCCCCGCCAACTACCCGTTTGACCCTGAAGCATGCTCGGAAACGCAGGTCATGACCAATGTTGTGCCAATTGTAAGTACCCGTTGTTGCTATTATTATTTTAAAAAATTTTTTTAATTATTATTATTTTGTGGGGGGGGGGCTCGATTTTGCTACACACACTAGAATTCACGATAGAGTACTTTGTTACAACATGCACAAATCGGATTTTGATTTATATATACATACAAAAACAATATTCTTCTACGTTTGCAATAGTTTGACACATTTAAATGTATTGCTATTGTCAATCTTTTCTTTGACTGCCTGATAGGTCCCTGGGTTTAGCTGTGGGCCCTGGTTTGAGCTGCAGTGCTACATCCGTGAGAAACTGGTCAGAGAACACAAAGTGTGTACGTGTGCTCCGGACCCTGTTCTTGCCAAGGTAAGTTCTTTCTATTAGAAGTAATTCAGAAAACTTCGAGAAACCTGTTCTAATTTTTAGATAGGGGTGGGGATGCAATTATTGTGTATATCGCTAACGTTGGAAATTATCTAGAGTATATATATCTTTGGTTAGATACATAGCCTTGTTTGGGAACTGCCCCACTGCCTTGTGGATTCGTTGTTTGGAGCGATGGCTACTGGGAGAGCCCGGACACAGATAGACAGAAAGCACTGTTGTATCAATCCCATGAACAATCAAGAATCTACGTCTTCAGAATAAAGATGGATGGATGGATGGATGGATGATGGATGGATGGATGGATAGATATATAGATAGGTGGATGGATGTTGATAGTAAATAGATAGGTGGATGGATGTTGGATAGATATATATGGATGTTGATAGATAGATAGATAAATGGATGATTCATATATATATAGATAATAATTTTTTTTGATAGATAGATAAATAGATACATAGATAGAATATAGATAGATAGCTAGTTCTATAGATAGATAAATAAACACACTGACAGACAGACAGATAGATAGATAGATAGATAGATAGATAGATAGATAGATAGAGATAGATAGATAGACAGACATCTAGACAGACAGACAGATGAATAGCAGTTAAAACCTTCTTTATTTTGTATCCCTCCTTACAGCAATATAGACAACAAGGGAATGATGAAATACGATGTTCTTGGCGAGGGAGAGGTGTCGGTGCCATCTCATTTTTTCAAGGTGAATATTAAATGACATTTTAACATTTTGTCATATAATGTTCCTTCCATTGATAATGATATGCTCCAATCTAAATTGCTTTTATGAATTCAATTGAACCCAAAGTTTTACGATCCATAGGTAGGATCGGTCCTACTTCTTTCCTTTTCACTTTTTTCACATGCCTTTCATCTTGCTGTTCGTTCTGAATGCACCCTGAGATCATCGCATATGGAGGACCGGGTAGTATCAATGAAAGATATCCCGGGATCCCAAGTCTGGCAGCTCAATCATTGGGGTAATGCCATCCCTGCCTTGGAAATGCAAAATTTCGGGTATAAATCTCAGCGTGATCATCCCTATAATAATCGGACATTTTTTCACGCATAAAGACCATGTTCTCATCCTAGGGATAGTGGATCATGAATTAAGATCTAACGGAGATGGACTAACAAAAGTAAATAAAACATAGTGTGAATTATCTACAGGTTAACTTGACAATATATTCGGATCCAAACCACGAAACCAACGCTCATAATGGGCGTGGGTAAACAAAGCTAAAACACCACTTGATAAATTTACCACAGTTTTGCAACACCGCTTGGTATATTTACCAGATTTTAAAACAGCACTTCATATATTTACCGGATTATAAAACACCACTCGATGTGCTTACCAGACTTATATAGATTTACCAGAATTTAAAAATTCATTTGATAGATTTATCAAACTTTAAAAACACCACTGGATGTATCTACCAGATTTTTAAAACGCCACGTGATAGATTTACCAGACTTTGAAAGCACCACTTGATAAATTTATCATACTTAAAGATCACCGTTTGAAAGGTTTACAAGATTTTAAAACCTATGCTAGATTTACCTGACTTTATAGATACTGCATGATAAATTTACCAGGATGTAAGAAGACCATTTAGTATTTACAAGACATGGTAAATTTACCGGATTAAAAAAACCAGCACAAAGATTTAAAAGGAGCGTTTGAAACACCGCTTAAGTTCTTTCTTGTAATATTTATCCCTTCCTATAGGTTTATGTAATCTTCTAGATTTTCTTTTCCTATATTGAATGTTTGTCTTTTTCTTTTCGCGTCTTTCTTCGTTTTAATCTCTTTTCGTGTATACTCTTATCCCTCTCCTTGATGTCTTCCATTCCCGGTTTTCCCCTCCCCCTCTGCTTTCTTTTTTAAATTTTCTTAACATCACATTATGTGATGTTACTATAAGTGTTTATACTACAAAAGGTGGGCGGTTAGTGTGAACTACTGGTAGGTCCTACTGCTTTCCTTTCACTTATCTTTCATTTTGCTGTTTTCTCTTAATTCGCCCTTTGATCACCACATATGGTGGACGGCGCAAATCTTCTATACAAGCGGTATTGGAGAGTGGTTAGAACAATACTAGAAGTAATGCATGGCTGCCTACTCTCTTGTCAACATCTCCCTTAAGAGAATTATGACTGCCGCACTAGACCATCATGATGGATCAGTCATCATTGGTGGCAGGATGATCCCAAACCACCACTTCGCAGATGACATCGATGGATTAGCAGGATCAGGAAAAAAAGCTCGTTGGCCCTGTAGAATGCTTGAATAAAGCGAATGCCAGGACATCAGAGAAAATTGACCAAACCGGTGACCAGCAACACTAACGGCGTCAGCACTGATATGAGTCAGCGACCAGAAGTTGGAAACAGTTCAAAGCTTACCATTGCATCGGACCAGGGATCCAAGAAGTAGCATGCATGACTTCATAGACATTACAGCACTGTCAATACCATATGAAAAGATAAAAATACCTCGTTCAGCTCCGAGATCAGATTGATGCGCTCCTTGCCAAATCTATATTCTTAGATGCCTGCGAATTGTGCACTCCCACTGCAGAGTTGCAAAGAAGAATAAAAGCAATATAGATCAAATGCATCGGAAAACTCATATTTCTTAGCAAGCCACATATACAACGAAGGTGGACGTAACAGAATACCAACAACCTATTGGGCCCTACGAAAATCTTCGAACTACAGTAAAAAAAAACCCAACTAAAAGTGGTGTGGGCATGTTACAATAACAGAAGAACTTGCAAACACAGTTCTGCAAGGCACAGTCCAAGAAAAAAAAAGAGGAAAAGATGGGACAATAACATAGGTGAATGGCGCAACAGAATACCAACAAACCATTGGGCCCTACGACAATCTTAGAACCACCGTAAAAAGACGAAAATTAAAAATGGTATCCGCATGTCACAGTAACAGAAGGATTTGCAAAAACATTCCTGTAAGGCAGTCCAAGAAAGAAGAAAGAGGAAAAGATGGGGAAATAACATCCGTGAATGGACATGCCTAAAACTCAGCAACATTTTAAGAAAGACGAAACAGCAAGAGGAGGGAAGACACTGCCAAATCAACAACCTACAGTCGCGTTGACGGCGGACAAAGCGAGGAGGGAATGAGTCCATGCTAGTGTCCTGACGGAGAGTCCCTGAACATCACGTGTTTAATTGTCGTGAGTGGATGACGGGCGCTTCCTGTTAAGTACTTCTTTCACTCCGCTCTTTCACGTCTTTCCTCTTTTGATTCACCGTGAGATCATTTCATACGGTGGACAGAGTAAATTTCAACGGAAAGAAAGTTATTTCTTATTTCTTTGTGAAATCTCACTTTTCGCATATTATTGTTGAAAGACATAGTTTGTGTCCAAACGTTATTGCTCAAGTTAGCTATGGCAACATCTTTGTTATATACGTGCATGTGTGTCCCTTCCTCCAGGTTATTATCATAGAGACTCACGACGGCACCTTAGAACTGAATCCTACATGATGCCCAATGCCACTCCAGACGATGACGCACAAATCAATCTGACGGACTACCTGACCCCTCTGTGTCAGATTGAACACGCTTCCGGTCTCATCTTCTTCCCTGAAAAGAAAGTCTGCTTCACGAGCAACAACAAGAGACGCGGTGCAAGACTGCACGCCCTTTAACTTTAACGAAAAATAAAGAAAAGAAAAGAAGAAAGCAAGTAGATGTATTATAGCCTCAAGCTAACCATTAATTCTGGGAAAGATAAGGTTCATATAGAGAGAAAGTGAGAAACAAACGTCAAGGAAGGATGATAAGCACCTCGGAATTCTGAAAGAGAAAACGCGTGTATGTAAAAGAATTCTAATTGCCTCGTACAAATAGCGAGAAAAATGGGGGGGGGGGGGGACAAAATAAAGTGGAAAAAACTAGCGAACATGTAGTTTGCAAGAGATGCCATGTTCAAAGTTTTGTTTAAGCCTTTTATCTGTTTTTTCTCGTTATTATTTTTCTTTTGCTTGTAGGCGTTGGCCAATCATTCTTCCATCATCAAATTTTTAGGTGCAAGCCAATTATAGATTTTTATAACTACAGTGGTCTCGGCCTAAGAGGCCGGTCCTCGAAAGGCAAAAAAAGAGTGATCTCTTAGCCAGGCGGTCTTTTAGGCATGGGGGTGTAGCCTAGAGAAGCATTACATAGCGTTTATCGGTCTGACCTTGAGGTAGCGGTCATGCTCAAAGGAGGAGGACATAATATGAGAATGATTAAGAAAAACGAAACAAGTGTACATTCCTTGAAAATTGTATTCCTCTTAGTTTCCTCTACTAATCCCAACACTAAGTAACCGTTGCATCAAACGATAAGGCCTGCCATGCCTAAAGCCAGATAATCATTAGTCATTTATCTTGCTTTTAGTTTGCATCGATATGGGGTGCCTTTGATCTGGTCAAGATGGTTCCATGTAGATGGTAGATTTGGCAGGAAAGTTTCGTGTGCCGTTGCGAAACTGAACTAGAAGTCAATCGTCTGGTTTACCCCGTGAGACAGCGGCTAGGTAGCAGCTAGTATGGATTCTAAGCCTACATTATGTAGATCTACAATGACATTTTTCAGAAAGAGAGAAACACGGCATTGCCGATCTGAATTTGACGTTTTGTTTTGATGTACTGATTTTAGGCTGTCCGACGAAAGAAAACAATGACCCCTTTAGCTGGACTGAATGTTTTCGAAACGGCATAATGATGAGAGGTAAAATCCATTACACGGAAAAAGCGGCCTTTAGCCCGACCGGCCTCTTAGGCGGCGGCCTTTTAGACGGAGACCACTGTATTACCATCCATTGCTAAGTCAATGAACACGTGTCCAAAAGCGCTTTTTTTTCTTGCTATCAAAATACTACCATAAAACATTCATCTTTGTAATATTCTTAACTTCGTTTTTATCATACAATGGCAAACGCTCTGATCAGATAAAAACAAATAGTCAATATTTCAATTTTAACAATTACCAGCGAAAAGGATTACAATGAAACATCATGAAATAAAAATTTTGAAATCAAATGTAAACCATCCATTAAGCGATGTGTTTTGACGTTAATTCAATTCTGTATGTGCAAGATAAATCATGTGTGTGTGTATATGTGTGTGTGTGTATGTGCGCGCGTGCGGTTGGCTGGTGCTACTGGTAGGTCGTCTTGATTCATTCTAAGATCCCCGCAAATGGACAGGGTAAATGCCAATCAATCAATCATATTATGTGTGCGTATAAGTGTTGAAAAAGGGGGGGGGGCGAGGGGGCACATTAAACAGTGATGATGGAGAAAAGGAAGGAGGAGGAGGAGGAACAATAAGACTCATCTAGAACTCGCCATATTGCGGTCATGAGCATTAATGGTTTGAGCTCCGAAAGGATCCTGAAACGGTGACCATCCCATTTGCTCAAGCCTCAGCTGGCCAAAGGGTTGGCTACTCTAGCCTGCGGTTTCATTTCCTTGACCATCTAGAGTCACATTGAAATTATATTGGGTACCAAGGAGAGCTCTTTGTAAAGCCAAGGCTTCTATAGCCTAATGAACTCTACTGTTTGGTTGCTTGAGCCAAGACACCCGGCCACTTTAAGGTGGCATTCCGCAGGTTACGGTGGTCGGTTGGCGTGTACTACCGGCAGGTCTTACGTCTTTCCGTTTGTCTTTCACCTCACTGTGTCTTTGTTGAAAGTACATATATCAAGTTTTGGGACAGCTGGTGGAGTACATCTTATATAACTCGCTTATTTTCTGTCATGTCTCCGACCTGAGCTGAATTTTTGTATGGAAATACTCCAGGCTTGAAGTATGATCCTTAATTTTCAAATCCCTTACTTATTTATCGTGCAATTAAATAACCAAATTAGCTTTGTTCCGGTTCAGTGCATTGTGATGTTTTTATTGACTCTTCTACGGAAATTGTTGCTTCGAAACGTAGACAATTAGACTAGAGCATTACAAAAATACGAAAATTAATTAATATGAGTACTATTCTATTATGCATAACTATAACTAAATCATAGATCTAGATTTATCTGTACCACTTTCCCTATATTTCTAGCTCTAGATTGATAAAATATAGACTAGAAGTAGTAGAAGACATGGTGCATCTCATCATAGATCTAGATATATCGGGAGGCCTCCTAGCCATAGCAGGTCTTGGATGAGCTGTCGGGTGGATCTAGCTTTGCCTTGGAAGTTGGAAGGGTAGGGCAGGTTGGGATGGGGAAGGGTTTCACTCAAGGTCAGGAATGGTGATACTGAGTGATAGTGTTCCTATAGTGATTGCCCGACTATGGGGGAGCTCTTCCATAGATCTAAATTCTAGATAAAATCTCCGAGTATGAGACATGGTCAATCCTTTGAATAAGAAGGAAAATTAGAAACGACGATACTTACACTTACAGTACAATACTCAGGCAACGTAACGATGTAACTAAATGGTTGGTAAGCTGTTGGTAAGCTGATAATAGATCCATGGAGTCCATGGCTCCTCCTTGTTTTGTTTTTGTTTTCTGGTATTGGTGGTCGCTTCTTCAAACGCCAGCGGTGTCCCAACTTTATTTAATTTCGAGTTCAAGGCGCAAGCCTCGGTGTTACTGTTAGCTCTGGGTGTTTCGGTAGTTCTCCACATACGATTATTCTTGCCGATTGGCTCATATTCATAATTAATTTCTACAGCCATCTCCATACTTCATGGGGGAGCACTTTATTTCAGAGCTGCTCTCCAAGTCCATTGTTCTACCAAATCAAAGGAGAGGATTACCTCACGTACAGATAGCTTTTGTTTTAGCGCCACTCGCCGCCTCATCGTAATATCTAATAAATATCTGACACAACTGATAGAAAATTGCAGGAGCGTGTCTAGCTGTCTCAATAACCTCAATTTTCATGATAGAAATAAGCAACATAAAGCTATAACATTTTTAATCAATGGATAGCTAGTAAACTATAAGTATAAGCTACCAATACCATCTAATTGTGTCTTTACTCAGCACTTAATCCTGTTCAACGATCCATTAATCGTGAGAAGAGTTCAGTTTTTCATCATAGTGATATATTGCATACATCTTACATTGTTAACTATTTCTGACAAGAATAGTCACTAGCTAAATAATAATAACAATAGCAATAGCAATAATAATAATATTAATACTACTACTACTACTAATACTACTACTACTACTACTACTACTACTACTACTACTACTGCTAATGCTGCTGCTGATGCTGATGCTGCTGCTGCTGCTGCTGCTACTACTACTACTACTACTACCACTAATAATAATAATAATAATAATAATAAGGAAGAAGAAGAAGAAGAAAAAGAAAAAGGAGGAGAAGGAAGAAGAAGAAGTTGTAGAAGAAGAAGAAGAAGAGGAAGAAGAAGATGAGGAATAGAAGAAGAAAAAGAAGAAGAACTGAAGAGTAAGAGGCAAGAAGAAGAGGAAAAGAAGAAGAAGATTTCGAGTTTTGTCCTTTCTAGATTTATAGCCATTGACAACTATTAATAATAGTATTACTGCAGGAGCGCCTCTAGTCTCAATAACCTATACCTCTATGGTAGACACACACTATGATAAAGCTATAAAATCATTGCACAAAACCACACTGTTCTTATAAAACTAATTTGAATACTTCTAGTTCTAGTTCTAGGTACTAGGTGTGACATTTTATTAATGGACGAACACGTCATCACTGCTGCATACTGCATGCATGTGACAAAATACAGTAATCAGCACTATACTAAATAAAAATAATGATAATGATAATAATAATAATAATAATAATAATAATAATAATAATAATAATAATAATAATAATAATAATAATAATATTATTATTATTATAATTCGTGGACCTTGCAGCATTCGCTAATGGTGATTACTTATCTGTATCCTTTGGTGAAGGACGAACCAAAGAAGCGTAATTAAATAATTAAGGGCAGCAGTGCTGGCTGAAATGAGGCTACATTAGCTTCACTGATGCTGTATTCCCCCTTTTCCCATCTACCCATTCTTATTACATGCATTACTAAATATTACCGTTTTTTTTCTTTTCTTATACTTCTCCTCTCTATTCGTCTCATCGTTCTTCCTCCTTCTGTTGTCTTCTGTTATCACATATTATTATGGAGTGCCACTATTTTCCTTTCTTTCTTTCTTTATCAGCTACCATTCTACCCTCCGGTGTATGGGTTTAGATGCCTGAAATGACCTTTTCCAAGCTGCCCTGTCCTGACATTTTTACTTCCTTCCGTGAAAGTTAAATTTTGCATTTGCATTAATGCCTCTTTCCACTTTATTCGAGGTCTGCCTTTTGGTCTTTACCTTTAGTTTTAGCACTGTAGACTGATTTAGCTATTCTCTTGGCATTCATTCTGTTAACATGCCCAAACCATTTCAGTTGATTCATTTGTATCTTAGTTGTGATGCTATCTGCTTTGGTTTGATCTCGTATTGTTGTGTTTCTGATTTTTTCTCTTTTAGTTTTCACTACTAGTACTAGTAGTAACTACTCTTTTGGATATTTCATTTCGGCTGCCTGTACTCTACTGTATTGCCTACTGTCTAAAGTCCAGGTTTCATTACCATAGAGGAGAGTAGGACAATAAACTGTGTTCTACACTGCTATTTTGGTTTTTGTTGAGAATTCTTGTTTACCTACAAATGCCTTTCCTAGATGGTTATATATTGCACTTGTCTTTTGAATTCTCTGGCTGATTTCTTCTCTTAGTTTTCCCTCTGAGTTAATCATTACTCCTATGTAATTGTAGTTTTGAATTTGTTCTATATTCTCCCTGCCCAATTAAAAATTTTGTGATTTAGCTTCACTAGTTACTAGCATTGTTTCGGTTTTCTTTGCATTTAATGTTATTCCTCTTTATTAAATTTGATTATTCATCATGTTGATATTCGACTGAATGTCCTTTCTGAATTTCCAAACAGAACAATCATCAGCAAATGAAAGCATTGATATATTTTATGATTTACTGATTTGAGCTTTACATACCTACATTCATTTTCTTCATTTTTGAGGATGCCTTTGCGACTGAATCCATAAATGCGATAAACAAAAGAGGACTTAGGATACAACCCTATCTTATTCCTATATCTACAGCAAATTCTTCAGATATATTTCCAGCTACTCTCACTTTTCCTGGTACGCTAAGTAGTGATATCCCTCTTTTAGTTTGAGCATTCCATAGTTGACCCTTTGTTGTGTATTGGTACTACCGTTCCTTTCTTCCAGTCGTCTGACACCTGTTTGGACTTTCATGGACAATCTTTGATTGAGATATCTACATCTTCAGCGGTCTCATCTCGATTACTTGTTACCCTAATAATTGATATGTACTCCTTGTTTCATGTGTTCTGTAGGGATTATGTAATTGTTGAAAATATTTTCTCCACGTTTCCATGATTTCGCTGTCTCCTTTCATTATTTCTCCTTTGGCGTTCTTAATATATCGTATTTGGCATGCTTTGGTCTTTCATGCTCTTCATTGCTCTCCAGAACAGCTTTTTTATTTCCCTGATAGTGATAGCTTTCATGAAGTATTTGTCCAAACTCTTCCCACAGTTCCTGTTTTGCTTTCCTAACTTACTCTTTGGTGATAGTTCATTTACTCACGTAATCTATCCTACCTCTGGTCTCTTTGTTTGCAAGTATTTCTTCCAGCCATCCTTCTTTTCTTTGATCTTAGTCTTGACATTCTCATTCCACCATGCTGTCCTTTTTATATCTCCTTTAATTTGTTTCCTACCACAAACCTCTGCAGTACAACTGAGGAATGTTTCTGTATACATTTGCTACTTTTCTTCTATTGTGCTATCCTTCAGGCCCGTCTGCCTTTCCTCATACTGATAGATTTTTTTTAAAAATCCTAAATTGGTATATCTGTTTTACTAATAGTATTGGTTTATTTAGTTCGTCTATTTTCAGTTTAGTAGCTTTCTTCTCTTTCCTTTTCTGTTTGTTTTCTTCCGTTAATAATCTCATTTTGGCTATCACTAGGTGATGATCACTAAATATTTCAGCTCCCCTGTTTACTCTTGCATCCATTGTACTGTAAAAAAAGGGAGCTGCTAACTATTTGTAGTCTATGATCGACTTTTCACATCTGTCTTCATTTACTCTTGTATATTTGTGGATATCATTATGAGGACAAAATGTGTTAGCTATTTTCATTTTCATGTTATTCTTTAGGCAAAAATCTATTAGTCTCTCCGTTTGGAAAAGTTGTTGTATCTTCTTCTTTTACCTATTACTACTGCTGATGTTTCTACATTGTTGCCCATTTTAACGTTTAAATCTCCTAAAAGCATTAGTTCCTGTTTGGCTTTAAGATTCTCTGCAGCTATTTGTAAATCGTTTTCGATGATATCTTTTCCTTCTTTCGTAGCATCTTCGTTTGGTCAATAAACTATTACTAATTAAAGTTCTCTTGTTCTTGGTTTAATTTTAATATTTACCTCTTATAGCCATGGGCTTATAAATTTCCAACTTTCTAGTAGCTTTTCTTGCCTTTTATGCATTAGGAGGCCTACTCCTGCTCTAGCTCTATCTTTGACATCTACTCCTGAGAAGATTAAAATATGATTTGGTCCTACATTTTCTATTCCTTGTCCTTTTTTTCTTTGTTTCTGTAATAGCTAAAATATCTACTTTCAATTTTTCCATTTCTTCAGCCAATTCTAACTCTTTTCCATGTATTGCCCTAACATTCCATGTTTCAAAAATCACAGTCCGTGTTCTTTTCCAGAGTTGTCTTCGAGAGTTCAAGCCGGGTATATCATTATATATTTCTTTGAATCAGTTTGGTTTTGATAAGCAGGGGATTAGCCCACTGTACCCTAAAGACAAACTAAACAGTGAGGCAAGGGCATGTCGGAAGGGAAGGTAATGACACAAGATAATGTGAAACCCCATAGGAACAAAGACAAGACAAATACATGGGGATCGAACCCGCGACCTCTGCGTCGGCACCCATCGCCTCGCCATGAAAAGCAAGCGTGCTACCAACCTGTACCCTAGGTAGATGGTGGGGCTGCACCTTGAGGCCCTCTATCAGTTCTTGTTATTATATGTCAGGGTTAACTCCTTAGTCTTTGGTTGCTAGAAACCAGCCCAAAAGGCAGCAGATTGTTACTTTCTGTCAGGGTTAACCCTCAGCGTTTGGTTGCTCAAAACCAGCCCACAAGGCAGCAGGTTGTTATTTTTTGTCAGGGTTAACTCCCTTTAGCCTTGATCTCCCAAGACCCGCCTGCAAGGCAGCAGGAGACTCATGGTGGCGGGACCGTCTAATCCCCGTACAGGTGTTTACCTGTCCACTGCCCGGGCCATTATTTTCCACGCCAACTTAACTTTTACTGTATCTGAACAGACATCATCATTATTCTCATCATTATTAGCATTATCAGTATTACACACGTATTATTATTATTATTATTATTACATTATTTTTATGTTTATTTGTATTATATTATTATCATTATTATTTTTTAAAATATTTGTTATATTATTTGTTTATAGTATTTTTATTATTGTTATTATTGTTATTATTATTATCATCATCGTCATCATCATCATCAGTATCATTCTCCTCATCATCCTCCTTCTTCTTCTTCTTCTTATTATTATTATTATTAGTAGTAGTAGTAGTAGTAGTAGTAGTAGTAGTAGTAGTAGTAGTAGTAGTAGTAGTAGTAGTAGTAGTAGTAGTAGTAGTAGTAGTCGTCGTAGTAGTAGTAGTAGTATTAATGTTACACCTTGTGGGAAACGCCTGCATTCAAAGGCATTAGATCTAAGTCTAAGCAATACATAACTTAGCAATGGTAGTCTATGCTGTGTCTCCAAGTCCAAGCAATGGGGGCCTTGTTGTCAACATGGCCCTCAGATATCCACATCATGTGATATGGCCACGTGGTTTGTTTTGTTTTGCCGACTTTGTTGAAACAGTGTTGCCCGTTTGACCGTTTCTCGTCAATGGTTTAGCCACTGGCCAGGTTTTACCACTTTATCAGTATACAATGGCTGTCCCAGACATTGTTGTCAAAAGTGCTGGCTGGACGTCTTCGTGTTGCATACAAATACAATCATAATTATGTGCGTTGGCTTGTTCAAGGTTCAAAACAGATTCTTTTCACCATTACGCTAGAAGGAGGTGATGGGGACAAAGGCGGAACAAATTCTTCTTCTTTTCTTTCTTCTTCTTCTTCTTCTTCTTCTTCTTCTTCTTCTTCTTCTTCTTCTTCTTCTTCTTCTTCTGCTTCTCTTCTTCTTCTTCTTTGTCTTCTACTTCTATCCTACCCTCTGGTCTCTTTGTTTGCAAGTATTTCTTCCAGCCATCCTTCTTTTCTTTGGTCTTAGTCTTGACGTTGTCATTCCACCATGCTGTTCTTTTCCTTTCTCCTTTAATTTGTTTCCTACCACAGACCTCTTCAGTATAACTGGGAGTGTTTCTTTATACATCTGCCACTTTTCTGCTATTGTGCTATCATTCAGATCCATCTGTCTTTCACTGATAAATCTTTTATCCTAGATTGGTACACCTGTTTTACTACTGGTTTATTTAGTTCGTCTATTTTCAGTTTAGCAGCTTTCTTCTTTTTCCTTTTCTGCTTGTTTTCTTCAGTCAGTAATCTCATTTTCGCAATCACTAAGTGATGATCACTATATATTTCTGATCCTGTTTTTATCTTGCATCCATAATACTGTAAAAAAAAAAAAGGGAGCTGTTAACTATTATGTAGTTTATCATTGACTTTTCACACCTGTCTTCATTTACTCTTATATTTTTGTGGATATCTTTATGAGGAAAAAGGGGCTGGCTATTTATAATAATAATAATAATACTTATTATTATAATAATAACAATTATAATAATAATAATAACAATATTTATTATTATAATAACAATTATAATTATAATAATAATAATAATAATAATAATAATAATAATAATGATAATAACAATAATAATAATAATAATAATAATAATAATGATAATAACAATAACAATAATGATACTGATGGTGATTGTGATCATGAATATACGACTATGACTTTCTCATGTCAATAGTGTGCCTAAGTCACAATTACATAATTGGAAAAAAAGGGCTAAAAACAATTTGTTACACAACTTTGAAACTGTCTCCGATCAAACACTCTAAAACTAATGTTGTGGTACTAGTAGTGACAATCCAAATAGTCAATGCTCTATTCTAAGAAATAAAAAACCTACATCAGACAACAATCGATGACTATCTACACGTTTACAGAGGCATCATAAAAATTTTCTGACATCATACTACGTGAATGTGATGCCTGTGTTATATATATATATATATATAATATATATATATATATATATATATATATATATATATATATATATATATATATATATATATATATATATATATATATATATATATATATATATATATATATATATATATATATATATATATATATATATATATATATACACATATACATGATAATGATAGGCGTGTAGATATCCTCGTTTGTTGTCTGTGGAATGCTTATACCCGAAATGTCACGTATTTGTTCTGTCTTTGTCAGTGTTGTTATCATTTATTATCGTTTATCACTTTCAAGCTATAGTATGTATAGTATCCTGGCTTTCTGAGTCAAAACAAGAAAAAGAGGGGAAAATGAAGTTATGGTAATAATAATAATATTAATATTAATGATAATAGAATATAATTATAATAATAATAATAATAATAATAATAATAATAATAATAATAATAAAGGCTTAAATAAAGGTAGGTTCCCTCGCGTGTTTCATGCCGGCAGGTATCGGTTAACATTAACAAGGACACTCTGGCCTTGATGCGGGCGGTTGGCGGGTGATGCTGGTAGTGGTAGGTCGTATTTCTCTTCTTTCACTTTATCCTTCATCTTGATGTTTCCTCTCTAATTCACCCTGAGATCGCCGCAATGGTTGGCTGGGTAAATTTTAAGTAATCAATCTCTGGCATTGAGCGGGAGAAGCCATCATCGGTTATTGTTCACAGATCACGGGGAAGAACAATGAGGTATGGTGGGGGGGGGGAGCTTAAGATATCGGTCCAGCACATTCCAGCGGATCAGGGTTTGGACGGGGTGCGTTGATGGCTAAACATGACAAAAAAATAAGTTCCTTCTAGGCCTCTCCTAGAGCCGGAGCATATCCTGGTTTCTGTAGCGTGAAATGGAACGGGTGATCATAATAAACAAAAGAAATTGTATTAAATGAAATAGTGCTCTCACTAGTCTCACTCCCAGACACAGACAGATCAATCTTGTCTTTCACTGATAAGATGTTTTATCGTAGATTGGTATATCTGTTTTACTTCTGGTTTATTTAGATATTCTACTTGAGTTTAGTACCTTTCTTTTCTATCCCTTTCTGTTTGTTTCCCTCATTCAGTAATCTATTTTTTGCAATCACTAGGTGATGATCACTAAAACATTATTGAAATGTCATTTTTGTTTTCATTTAAACTTGTATTTGTTGATGTCCTTATGAGGAAAAAAGTATTGGCTATTTTCATGTTATTCTTTTAGGTAAACTAAAGTCTATAAGTCTCTCTCCATTTGGAGAAGTTGCATCTCCTCCTTTAGACGTATGTATTTTTAATATTGGTCATGATTGTGTTCGTCTAGAATGTTACATTTTGACTTGCCATGAGCGCTATAAAAAAATGTTCTAATAATTATTTACCCATTACTCAGCCTGGTGTTTCTACATTGGTGCCTACTCTAGTGTTTAAATCTCCGAAATCCATAAGTGTTTCCTTGGGTTTGAGATTCTCTGCTGTAACTATTTGTAAACTTGTTTTCAAAGATATATTGTTCTCCTTTGGTGGTGGCTTCATTTGGTCCATAAGCTATAAATAATTTAATTTGTCTTCCTTTTGGTTGAATGTTTATCTCTAATACTACTAATAGCTGTGGGCGCGTAACTTTCTAACTTTCTCGTAGCTTTTCATGTCCTTTACGCATTCGGGGGCCTACTTCTGCTCCATACTTTACATAATGATTATACCCCTGAGTATGATTTAATCCTACATGTCATTTTTTGTTATATTCATTGTCCCTTTTTCTTTGTTTCTGTGATAGCCAAAATATCTACATAAAGAAAAGAAAAGGGACACTCAAAACAAGACATGACATTAACCCCGAACAACTTATCAGGACATTGGCATCCGGATTGCGATAAATTACGACGCGCGTAAAGACCTAATACATGTACACGTCTGTGTGACAACAAAGTTTGTTCGGTCCATTTCTTTGTGCTAGTGCGTGGGCGTAGGAAGAAGCACGTGGGTTTAATCTGCTGGTGTGTAGTTTACTACCACGTGTGTATGTTTTGTCTGTGTACATGCCTCCATGCTGTAGGCTATAATGATATGTGTGCGTGCCCTGGCATGCGTGTAAGATAATTGTGTTGTTGTCTTGTTAATGTTAACTACGACAGTTTTTTCTTCCTCCTCTTCTTCTTCTCGTCCTCCTTTTCCTCTTCCTACTCATCCTCCTTCTTCTTAGAAATATTATTTGTTTGTTTATCCAAATAAGGAAATTACATTTGATCCTCAGAAAAAGAAAATGTCATTAAAATCATAAAACATTTATACATTAAAATGTAAGAATCTTCAAAAAGTACAATTGTAAACAGATCCACAATAATGTGCGTATACGAATTTAATTAATATCAAACATAGCCATCATTTTATATATTATCTTTGAAGTGCACAATACCACAAACTATTATTATTCATCCTTATCGAATAACACTTCTTCTTCTCCTTCTCGTCCTGTTCTTGTGCCTAATCTCGTACTCCTTCTCACCCTTCTCCTACTACCACCACTACGGTACTACTACTACTACTACTACTACTACTACTACTGCCGCTACTACTACTACTACTACCACTACCACTACAACTATCATTACTACTACTACTGCTGCTGCTACTACTACTACTTTACTGCTGCTGCTGTCGCTACTGTTACTCCTGCTACTAAAACAGGTTCCAATTTTCATAACCGCTATGGTACTTAATATAATATCAGGGGCCATTATGATTCAATCCTTTGTAAGACAAACCTAAACGCAGCAATCCGATAATTGAATTCTTGCTGCATATATTTAAAAAATCGATGCAACAAAGACTATGCACGAAAATTAAGAAAGAGACACAGACAGACAGATAGACAAACAAACAGATAGGCAGGCAGGCAGACAGAGATACTGATTCAACGTCAAACTGATTATACATTCTGCAGGTTGAGGACATTGTCGATTACAATACATTGCGGTCTTGACGCTGACAGGGACACTGTGTATCATTATCATATTAGTAAAAAAAAAGATAATAAGTCAGTATGTAATGATATGGGCACTGATAAAGGCGTTGGTCTTTGCTGTGATATTGCTGCCGCCTTAGTTGAATTTGATGTTTGGCTTGTTATCATTATCAATCTTGAGGTTTACCTTGCATTGAGTAACATTACTATAGCATAAACAAAATATAATCCCAAAACAACGAAAGGGATAACATCACAAGAAAAAATTAACAATACCTCAAACAAACAACAACGGTACGGCATTTGTGTTACAGAAAAAATATGTCAATAGGTTTTCATTCAACGATAACATTTATAGTGATACCGTATTGAATCGTGATAAAATCTGTTGGTCAATGAAATTAATGTTGAGAGAGAGAGAGAGAGAGAGAGAGAGAGAGAGAGAGAGAGAGAGAGAGAGAGAGAGAGAGAGAGAGAGAGAGAGAGAGAGAGAGAGAGAGAGAGAGAGAGAGAGAGAGACAGACAGACAGACAGACAGACAGAGACAGACAGAGACAGACAGACAGAGAGAGAGAGAGAGGGAGGAGAGACAGGCACAGAGAGAGAGAGACAGACAGACAGACGGAGAGACAAACAGAGAGAGAGAGAGGGAGGGAGGAGAGACAGACACAGAGACAGACAGAGACAGACATACAAAGAGAGAGAGAGAGAGAGAGAGAGAGAGAGAGAGAGAGAGAGAGAGAGAGAGAGAGAGAGAGAGGGAGGGAGACAGAGAGATAGACACAGGAACAGACAGACAGACAAACAGAGAGAGAGGTAGAGAGAGAGAGAGAGAGAGAGAGAGAGAGAGAGAGAGAGAGAGAGAGAGAGAGAGAGAGAGAGAGAGAGAGAGAGAGAGAGACAGAGAGAGAGAGAGAGAGAGACAGAGACAGAGACAGAGACACAGACAGACAGAGAGAGAGAGAGACAGAGAGAGGGAGGGGGCAGACAGAGAGACAGAGAGAGACACAGAGAGAGAGGGACAGAGGGAGAGAGAGAGAGAGAGAGAGAGGAGAGAGAGAGACGAGAGAGAGAGACAGAGAGAGAGAGACAGAGGACAGACAAACAGAGAGAGAGAGACAGAGACAGACAGACAGACAGAGACAGAGAGAGAGAGAGAGAGAGAGAGGGAGAGAGAGAGAGAGAGAGGGGGAGAGAGGGAGGGAGAGACAGACAGATAGACACAGAGACAGACAGACAGACAAACAGAGAGAGAGAGAGAGAGAGAGAGAGAGAGAGAGAGAGAGAGAGAGAGAGAGAGAGAGAGAGAGAGAGAGAGAGAGAGAGAGAGAGAGAGAGAGAGAAAGAGAGAGAGAGAGACATAATATCATGTCAACCGAAAAGATCTTAGATCTAGATCTAATCAAAATCTACGTGTAGTCTATTACGATCTACATGGTCTCATCGCGATTTTGACATATAGACACATATCTATACTTTAGATCTAAATAAATCTAAATCTAGATATCTAAGCATAGATAGACCTATCTATCTAAATCCATATTTTGAAATATAGATAGTCTAGACTAGATCTTGATTTAGAGTGGGACTACGTTAATTATTGTGGTGACATATTGTGAGCTGGTTAACGTTTCTAACGAACACATAGTACTATAGTAGACAAAGCTTTTACCAATGATACTACATGTATGTGGTTATTTATAATGAGTAAAAACAAATAAATGCAGAATTAAAATCAATAACAAACACACAAAATGCAATTTAGAAACATATAAACCAATATGAACAGTTTTGACATTTTCCGATAAAAACATGCCACTGCCACCACAGTAAGGAAAGTATTGGAAGGAAAGAGGGAGGACGGGGGGGGGGGGGGTATTATTTTGGTGTCATCCAAATAATCTCCATATTGGAAAGGGGGCAATTTCAGCTCTTGTAATCCTGTTCTTTCTTATTTTCAGATGATCTTTTTTTTAAAACAATTAGCAAGTTTGACGTTTCAATCATTTATTCGTCAAGGCGTCTGGTAAATCTTGAAAATATATGATCCTGAACGATTTTACCTCATTGCTTGGTCCACTACCGTGCTGCCGGAATAGGCCAAATATCAGCACTGAAAACTCACTTAGATTTTACGTAAAGCCTTATTTATAATATCATATCGCTATGCTATGCAAAATGCAATCGCACTTTACATTTCCACTCTGGTTTCAATGCCCTTAACCAATATGCGCCATTTTGAACACAGCAATCAAAAAGCAAATTCAAGTGTTTTCCTACTTCTCTACACTAGTCAACAGCCTCTTGTTAACGCGCACAGTGTTGTGATACATGTATGTGTACGGGACCAATGTTTCCTCTAATCGTTTCTAGTCTGTGTGCGCACATTTTTGGTGTTGTGCAAGACGTGTCTTCAGAATCAAACAAATAGACGTTTTCTATTTTCTACGTGCTGTTGCCCGTGGTATGCGCAGACATTTCTCAACTGTTAGCACCTTTTTCTCACTGGCGCACACACGCACAAAATAAAGGAAATAGCTGTTAGCATCTTTTGTCACTGGCGAACATACGCACAAATTAGAGGAAACGGGACCGCGTTTTTTATCGTCCGTTTCTGATGGGACTAGGTGTCGATCCATTTAATTGAACCGGTGCGGGGTGGTAGATTTTACTTTAAAAACGTAAGAAAGCTTTCCAACCTACCGGGGCACAAACACACAACCCTCTTCTTCTTCATAATAACTGGCCAACTCAATTCTGGATCAACTATAGAATGCTCAAACTATAGAGGATATCACTACTTAGCGTACCAGGGAAAGTGTATGCCAGGATACTGGAAATGAGACTAAGGAAAAGAGTAGAGGATCAGATTGAAGAGCATCAGAGTGGATTTAGACCAGGAAGAAGTGTACAAGACCACATATTTACAATTAGACAAATAATAGAAAAATTTCCTGAGAGAAACATTGACTTGCACCTGTGTTCTTTGACTTAGAAAAGGCATTTGACACTGTGAAGAGGGCATTCTATGGCATTCCTTAAAAAAAACAATGTAGAGCAAAATTTAAAAGAAACCATTAAACGTTTTTACAATAAACCAACATGTGCAGTGAGAGTAGCTGGAAACGTATTTGCAGAAATTGATGTAGCTATAGGAGTAAGACAGGGTTATATACTAAGTCCTCTTTTGTTTATCACATTTATGGATTTAATCGCAAAGGCATCCTCAAAAATGAAGAAAACGAATGTAGGTATGTGGAAACTCAAACCAGAAATTGTATCAATGATTTCATTTTCCGATGATTTAGATCTGTTTAGAAAATCAGAAAGTGACCTTCAGTCGAATATCTACATTATTAACAATGAACTAAATAAAAGAGGAATGAGAGTAAATAGAAAGAAAACCAAAACAATGCTAGTAACTAGGAAGCTAAAAAAGCCCCAAATCTTAAATTGGGCAGGAGAATTTAGAACAAGTTCAAAGCTACAATTACCTAGGAGTAATGATTAACTCAGAAGGAAAACTAAGAGAAGAAATCAGCCAGAGAATCCAAAAGGCAAGTGCAATATACAACCATCTAGGAAAGGCATTTGTAGGTAAACAAGAATTGTCAACAAAAACCCAAAATGGCAGTATACAACACAGTTTATTGCCCTTCTCTCCTCTATGGCAGTGAAACCTGGACCTTAGTAGAGAGTATAGTAGAGTACAGGCAGCTGAAATGAAATATCTAAGAAGAGTAGAAGGGAAAACTAAAAGAGACAAAAAATCAGAAACACAACAATAAGAGATCAAACCAAATCAGATGTCATAAAAACTAAGATAGAAACAAATGGTTTGGGCGTGTAAACAGAATAAATGACAAGAGCATAGCTAAATCATTATACAGTGCTGAAGCCAAAGGTAAAAGACCAAAAGGCAGACCTCGGAAGAAGATATAAAAGAGGTATTGAAGAAAAAGAAATGTAACATTTTTGAAAGGAAACAGAAAATGCCAGGACAGGACATCCTGGAGAAAGATCATCTCTGGCATCTGAACCCATACATTGAAAGGTAGAATGGAAACTGATAAAGATAGAAGAAGAAGAACTCAATTCTAGAGTATTACTGTCAGCGCTCATATTTTAACTAACCAAAAAATTGTAATCCAATTTCGGCTTTAAAGTGATGTATTTAATTTTGTTTTTAATGTCTTTCAGTACTATTTCTAAGTTTTATTTCTGTTGGCAGTCTATTCCACAGCCTTACCGTGCTATGGTAAAATGAGTGTAGGCGACAATAAATGTTTGAAGATGGAACCATATATGTTTGGCAGCCTGATTTGGTTGTTCTTGAGTTTATGCTGATCTAATGGAATAAACAGTTGGCCATTTATAGCCTTAAAGAAAACATTGACTTTATTCTTCTAAAGGTATCCATTGCAATTGATTCATGTTGGTTTTGATATTTCCTTTAGTGTTGTTATAGTTATTAGTTACAAAGCGGCTGCATCTTTTGTACGTTCTAATTCTCTTGTATGTAGGTCTGTTGGTGTGGATCCCAGACACAAATACCATAATCTAAGACTGGTTTTACTAAAGCCTTATAGAAGTTCTCTTTTACATTTTGAGGACAGTTGAGAAGGTTTAACCAAAAGGCCATTTGCTCTTCTGCATGTTTATCTTTCCATTGTGATTTGATGTCTATTGTAACTCTTAGGTATTTTGCACTGTTGGTTATTTTTAGTTTCTGATTATGTATGTATATGTAATAGTCTGAGTTGACTATTTTTTAGTACCTGGCATTTATCTGGATGGAATTCCACTTTCTGCTTTCTCTCCCATTTTTGTAATGTGCTTAGGTCATTTTGTAATATTTTGCAATCCCCCATGTCATTTACTTTTCTATACAATTGCCTATCAGCAGCAAAAAGTCTTAGTTGTACCTGGTGAGGGGTTGTGATCAACATTGTTGATATATATTAAGAAGAATAGAGGACCTAAGACAATTGCTTGAGGAACACATGAAAGCACTGGTTTGGGAAATGGGATTAGATTTATCACCTTCAACAATTACTTGTTGAGTACGTTACAAATGAAACGATTTGATCCATTTAAAAGAGAAATTTGAATACCATACCCATCCAAATTTATTAGCCTCTTCAAGCCGACACCTTGCCTCTGGACCACCATGCCTTAGTTGAACATTGAAAAATGTTCTTTCTGTTGTAGAGTTGTTGTTACACGATGCATTCTCAAAGTGAAGGACATACCATTGAATAATATTAAAGTCCCATTGGAACAAATACAAGGAACAGACAGAAAAAACCCCTGGCCACCATGAGGATCGGACCCTCGACTTCTGCGTCGGCACCCATCGTCTCGCAATGAAAGGAAAGCGTGCTACCAGTAGAGCTAACGTCACAGCTTCAGTCTAAGTTTTTCTTTGACTATTCCTTGTATTTGTCTAATTTTTTACTTCTATGGTACTTTAATATTACTCAATATCATTTCCTTCACTTTCGACATGCGCCTTGCCTCACTGTTTGTCTCAAAGTACATGCTATTTTGTAGGCCTCGCGTCATTGATAAAAGGGTTGCATGGATTCTCTTCACTCTTTTATCTTGCAACCTCGTGGGCCCAGGTCAGCCAAGGGCCGCGGGGTCTGCCTTTGCGATTGGGCGCAGTCTTCACAAGGGGAGATGACCGTAATAGACGATTGAAGCGATTTGATAGGCCCAGGCCCCTACAGCCATTCTTGCCGTAAGATGTCGCTTCAATGACCTCCATTTTGTCCAAGCAGCCAATCGCAAGCCTCGGCTCGTTCACTGTTCCCTCTAGTGTCAAGCTTCCTTCTTTCTTCATCGCCATTTTTACCTGATCATGGCTAATAACTCTGCTCCTGCTCAATTTGACGAACCTAACGCTTATGCATCGGCTGTTGCTCGTGCACAACAGGTAATGTTGTTTTAAACATTTATTTTATCGTTCTGCTGAAAATTGATAGTAGCAATTTGTATTACTTTTGCTTCCACAGAAATTTGCTTGAACACGTGGAGAATTTGAGCCGCTCACGGCCGACCCACCATGCTCGTCATTCATCTTTTCCTCATCTCTTTCTTTCTTTCATTTATGTAGTAACCGTTCTCTGCTGTTGCAAAATCATTATCATTGTTCTCCATCATTGTGAATTGTCATATTTTGATTATAATAGCTATGAACATTAACTGTTCAACCATGTCTTGAAATAATGGAAATCTATTTTCACTGGTCGTGGTGACGACAAGGCATAAAGAGAAGTCCGTGACCCACAATCAGGATCTGGAGGAATCTTGATTCTAGCTAGATCAAGGGCTAGATCTAGATTCAGATAGATTTAGGTCTAAATCTAGATCTAAACCTCTTTTGCTAAACTATGTTTAGTCATCCTTACTTATTACTGAAGGATAAATCAGTGATTGATTGATCACAAATGCATTTCATTGTGTGGTTCAAAAGCACCCAGAAAGCTACCCTACAGTGACCTAGAGAGACCAATGACGCCAATGTTGAAATTAACAATGTTTCTTTATTACAGCCATTCTCATACACTGAGATTCAGAATAGATGTTGATCTACCGTTTAAATTTTAACTAGTTGGTGGTAGCATCTAGATCTTGGATCCATTCTATGTTAATGCTTCCTAATCCAGTTTCCTCGGCCTGATTTGGGTCATTGCCAGCTGCGCCTATTGTTGGGACTGTGATCAGAGAGTGTCTCTCTTTTACACACTAGTATCACATGTTTTGCAAAACCGAATTGAATGAAATTGGCAACCAATCAGAAAACACTTAGACTGTTCAAGCTAATGATATGCAGTCATTGAAAGTCTATTCATATAATAAGTGAGCACATTTTGTAACAACAGATATTTCGATAACTATGAGGGAGCAATGATCCCTTTTCTGTAGGCCCGATTTTGGTTACCGCTAACCGAGTCTATTGTTGAACTCCACGTGAACAAAGGACATCTCTATTTTACAGACTAGTACCAGTCGACCGGAAGACGCTGACATAGAATCATTTTCCCCACAACCAGTTTGCATTTCATCAGCTTTGTTCTTCTGATAGGTAGCATTAGGAGGATTCTGCTCCTCATCTTTGCTAAATCAAAGTGAATGAAACTTTTCAACCAATCAGATGACATGATATCCAACCGTTCAAAGTTTCTTCTATTCACAGAAAAGGGCTAAATTTTGTTTATACACGCTTCAACAAATGTGTATGGAGTTGGGGTTAGAGGTGGCCGTACATAGCGATCAGTCACAAATCAGAGTGGCCTTGATAAGCAAAGTTGTTACTAAATGTTAGCAATTTATTGTATGGCGCATTATCATGGGTCGGGGAAGGTCAGTCAGCGCTTGTTCACCCCATATACGTTTATTCCATCTGTTAAAATTGGTAGGGTGTCATGCGATGTCAACCGGCACATTATATTAGGTTACAGGATTAAATTGAAACTCGTTTGTTCACCCCATATATGTTTGTTCACCCCATATATGTTTGTTCCATCTGTTAAAATTTGTAGGGTGTCATGCGATGTAAACCGGCACATTATATTAGGTTACAGGTTTGAATTGAAACTCGTTAGTGTGTAGATTCCCTGACTGGAAGACGCTGACCTAGAATCATTTTCCCCCACAAACATTTTGCATTTCATAAGCTTTGTGCTTCTGATGGGTGGCATTAGGAGGATTCTGCTCCCTCAATGGCACTATAGGCCATTGCTATAAAACTGACGATAAAAATAAAAACAAAAGAAAAATATAGATGTTTGAAGAAGGGGGAATTTGTGTGTTTAAACAAAGGCAGTACATTAGCTAAAAAAACATCAATGCTGGGCCTTACAGAAAGTGACGCTATTGCATTAGGATCATCACTTAGCACAGGAAAGAGGCGTAAACAGACCAATCAGCTTTTTAAAAAGAACAGCACTTAAAATAAGTAACAAATATAGGTTTGCTGATCGTTGAAAGAGGTGTTATCCACTGCTGGGTTTGGCCGGCTTGGAATAGTGGGCTGTGTAGCGTGCAGTTGTTTCCGGCTGGGTTAAACTAATGAGTTATATTTATTAATAGATTTTGAATTGACTGAGCTACTTGAGTTTGGAATGATTTAAGTATCAAGCGAAGAAAACGCTGCTTGGGAAGTGCAGGCCCTATATTTAGGGTTGCCGTCATTGGTACGGGAAGCGTGCAAGCCATATATTTAGGGTTGCCGTCATTGGTGCGGGAAGCGTGCAGGCCATATATTTAGGGCCAGACACATACGCTTCTTGTATGAAAATTTCCACTTTCCTTAAATGGTTTATGGCGTAGATTGCCCTTTGAGTTCATAGTTAAATAACAGCCAATGAGATTACAATTTATTTTAAGCTCATGGCTTTCCCGATAGCCTCGCTATCATTAGTCAAAGTGACACTATCCCATTCAACACACTTTGTCAAAGGCCTAAGTTGGTTACACAGCTATCGCTGCTATTTTTTAGTCCTGAGTTTCTCTTGTTGAAATAACATCTCAATATGAATTCTTTAGACTTTCAATTTATAGAAAATGGATGTTTTATAACTCTTTCATCACCTGTAGACGTAACCTCATTGTTCAAAATAAGTCTATATCCTAGCTTCGCCGTTGCACACACTTTTTTTCATGCAAGTGGTTGGGGCAACTCCTCACTGTAAGAAGGTCACTTCCGGTAACACTGCAAGCTCTACTTTGGTTAAAACCGACATATTGAGAGATCTCATCACATGATGTTATGAATAGTACAGGGATGTAAATCTTTTAGATTTCCTCTGATTTCAGATGATTTGAGGTTTTCTAGTTTTGACATTTTTCTCTTAAGTTCCCTTTTCTTCCCTTTTACTAAAATACTTTTATGTTTGCTGTTATGAATAGGTGAGATGGTTTAGCACAACAGCATAAGCACGCTGCTTTATTTTAACTTTCACTTTCTTGACGAACTACAGTTTCCATCCACACTTATCTGTGAGCCCTACTACTCACCGGGATATTTCAGATTTAAAAATAGATTTCACTAAAGCATTTGTTGTGGAAATAATAGCCTTTCTAAAGGATTTTGGGATAGATTTAGACAATGTTGAGATGCATTGACTTGCCTCTGCAGTTGTGACGATTTAGTTGTGAATGTGATCTGCGGTGAATATTTCATTCTTTCATTCCAGGAAAAATCGAAGCTACGTCATTTTAAATTTCCTATTGCGTTATTTGGCTAGACAAGATTAAGATCAATTTGCTTGAGTGAAGTGACTTAGATTCTAGACCTGTAAGATTTAGATTTTTATTATGACGGCCTGACAGCCCTAGATCTAGGCCATACCTTGGGTTAGTATATCAGTGTATAAATAGATCTAGCTTGTTAACATTAAAATTATTTCTTGCTCGGCGTTCCAGAGAATTTGAGATCTATTTTTTAGATTCTAGTCGGATAGAGGGATCTTGAAAATAGCGTGCACATTGTTGATCTAGATTCTTCTAGTTTAGATTATAGGCGACATACTTTTATGATAGATCTGGATTCAATCTAGATAAGATATATCTAGATCTAAGTCTAATTGTTATCTAGAAACTACGAGACTGTATTTAGATTACTAGGTTTAGACTTTGCCGCTCCCATTTTCTTCAATAGCTTCAGTAGAGCTAGAGTTAGATTTCTAGATCTACTTGATATCCTAGTTAATAGAATCAGAATTGATTTAGAATTTTGCTATTACCGTTATAATAACAAGCAGGTCTTCAAAACAACTACCTCTCGATCTAGGTTAAAGGTAACCTAGCTCCAGGATGTAGACCTAGACAATTTAACAAACTGGGAATGACCTGTTAAAAGATTAGTTTAATGATCGGGATTTATCAGCAGATGTGATTGGTGTAAGAACAGACTGGATGTCAACATAAGATTTTAATGATTCCGTTTTGTTATATCAGGAAGGTTGAGAAAGATGGCATTGCATGGTGCTGTTTGTGTAAGTGAGATTAAATACGGTACAGGTGTTGGGTGTCTGAAAGTTAAACATTTCAGAGCTTTCAGATTTTTTTCTTTTGCCATTTACATCCCTGATAGTAGCGTCATTGTCACTTTGCATTACCATTTGATTGGTCGATGGATTGTATTATTAATATTATGGAGGGGCTGGACGTCATTCACTCTCTAAAAACGAACCAAACCACGGGGCATCATGTTGTTTTAGTAAGGTATCAAACTTTATGGTCTGAAGTGAGTACATGTAGGTTATACCAAGATTCTACTACTGCACCTGAGAAAAAATTGGGGCAAATGGAAGGTTGTTTCCAATTAATATTTCGTGTGAGGCTAAGACAAAAGACATTTTATTTGAACAAGAGCTGTTCAAATGTCACTAATAAAGGTCAGTGTGACATGGGACTTGGACTGCAGTTGATTTATGAGTTTCAAATTCTTGTTTGCTTATAATATGACCGTATTTCTATATATGAATAGTTATCTCATTTGCATACTAATGCATAAATGCTGTAGGCTATAATGAGATTTACGTATCGTAAAATCTATCAAAACCCCTGAAGGGTGACCCCCAATTCCCCTCTATGGTTAGGCTCCACTTGCATCTCATCCCATCAGCTGACATGTGCGGCAGTACTTATCCAAGATCCACATTGTTACTCATTAGTCATGATTACTGTGTCTTAAATAGGTGTGCTTTTCATATAAATGTGATTCTATGTCTAAAGATGGTTTGAGGTTGTTATGTTGATTTTTGCTTGCTAGCGAAAATTAATGTGTGTGCTTGACGCAGAATTCTCTCAGATTTGGGTAAAACAAAAAAAAACCAACTCTTTGTTGTGCTAGGTCATCGTAGAATAAGGCCTCATCTAGTTGTGTATTTGCACTAGATATACACATCAAAATACGAACACAGTCCTTGTAGCAAGACATTCATAGCCCAAACTGTAGTGCCCATGCTTGTGGGAAAATTGGTACCACTACCCATGAGTATAAAAGGGGAGAGAAATAATGTGAAGATTATATTTCAGTTATAATGGTGACATTGGACCTCTTGCCCTCTGCTGACCGATCTTATTGGTTTGGAAGGGGGGGGTGTTCTGTTGTAGATCAAATCTAGTACATTTTTTATTTTTGGGACATGTGGTTTTGACATTAAAATATCTTTTTTTTTTGTACTTCATAATTACATTTCAAGACTACCCATTGCAGTCATATAAAACACGGCTTCTACTCATGAGCAACTGGTTCGCTAAAGAAATGTTTTGTGCATTATATATGCTTGCTAATAATTTTTGGGAAATTTTATTTTCAGGTACATATGTAGTTACATTGAGGCAATAAGCGTATACATCGTTGTCCGTAACATTAACATAAGGATGTGTGCCAGGATTTAAAATTTAAGGTGGTGAATCTCATTTATATGATTATGAAGTGATTATGCTTGTATGATATTTGAAAGCTGGCTCTTCCCCTCCCTTAAGTATTACTCTCCGTTTTCTTTGCGGTTTGATGATGCTAAGATTTTCTAATAGGATTAAGAGTTACCTGGGTTTTAACCACCATTTAAAAAATTCAAACCATACCGTTGAAGTGACAATGAATGTGTGATGTTTCAGTCCCCTTTTCAAAGTGCATTTCATAATTAAGATATAAGCTGTATGCTTAAGAACATGGCCGTTGCCTTGGTTTTGTCTTTCTCCGGTGTGATTTACTTTTTATAATCATTTCTATGATCTTTTGATGGAATGATTATAACCATATCAGGTTGACTTAACTTCTATTCCATTACAACAATATTTAGATTGTCTCCATAAATATGAAGAGAAGAGATTAGGGGTTTGATTTCAAGCAAATGTCCCTGTTGCTTATTGATTTTGTATGCCAAGTGTTTTGAGTTCAGGATGGTTATCTATTTATCTCCCAAACTTTGTATTTTCTTATTCTGCACAGAGCTCGCATTTTAGATGAAAATCTGTGGCATTATTCATCAGGTCAGTCACCTGTGGTAGCAGTCATAGCTTGTAGGTTCTACTGTTTTCTCTCTCGTCCTCACTTGTACCCTGTAATCATTGCATATAGTAGACAAGGCAACAAAATTGTGTTAAGATAATGGCCTTCATTCCTTGTAGCGGTGAGTTTCTCATACAATTGAAAAACAATCACATTTTGCCAAGCCTGTATTCCTTTGCCACTACTGAACATAGTATGAAGGAAACGACACTGCTTGTTTGGATGAAAGATGGTGTGACGGGGGGGGGCGTACTGAAGTTAACAGAAAATATTCAGTTTTTATATGATTTGTATTTCTTTGGAATAAAGACCCAAGTTATGAAGAAATGTGATTTAGATTAGATTTTGGAAGTTACTGAAAATCTTAAACCAAAAACAGTTGCCAAGACCAAACACAAAAAGCAGCGTAAACTTTGTTTTTCTTCTTGATATATTTGTTTTATGACATTTACTAACTTAGACATGGGCGATCGATTGACATTGGTAGGTCTTTTATTTCTTTCATTTTACTCTTTGACACATTTCATCTTGTTTCCTCTAAATTCACTTTGTAATCACCACATATGGTGGACTGGGTAAATTTAAATGAACAAAAAGTTAACTTGCGCTCTTCTCCAACTTTTTTTTTCTCCTGTTGAATTTTTCCCTACACTGCATAGGTTTATTTCACATTTCGGCATGGTCATCTTCCTCTGTGACCTGTGCTTGAAGTTTGAAGTAGCCTTTGTTTCATGGTAAAGCTCTTCAGCAATGGCATCTTTTTTCCGTATGTCTTAATTTCTCCTCTCATAATTTCACGTACTGTCTCTTTTTAAAGAAGAGAGTGAGATTAATATCTAGTTTAAACTTTGGTCAAGAGGCCAGTTACCATCTATCAGATCCTTGTTGAAACAATTGGACCAAGCAGAAGGTTTAAGCGTTTCTAAAAATCAAAACATTGTAGGGATGTAACTATTTTGAATTGTTAAATGTTGATAGGATATAAGTGTGTCCCTTTTTCTCATGTGACTATACAATTATTTTGCATCCTCATGGGCGTGTTAACCTAAGAATGAATGTATCACTGACTATTAGATGAAAGCTTATCAAAGGATGGACATCAAACCTCATCTAATAGTGGGCCAAACCTGTGCCTTGATGACCCCTTTGATATCAGCTTGTTAAATTTGTTGAGCCTGTCAAACATATCAGATGAACCATTGAATGTGTTAATGGCTGTGACTGGGTGGACAAGCTTTGAAGACATTTTTAGGATTTAATTCTTCTGCTTAAACATGTTCTATTATCATATTTTGTGTATTTGATGGATTTGACTGATCTCATGGAATCAACATTATTTCTGATATATAGGCACTTAAAAATAAAAATTTACATGTATTGAACATCTCTAATCTGGACTTTTTTTCTCACAATGTTTAAAGACACTGACTAATGCTGTCAATGAATTTTTGTTTTGTTCTGCTCTGTGACATTTTGTCACTCTGTAGATTTTGTAACAGTTCAGATTCAGATTGTTCTCGCAGGCTTCAAACAAATTTCCTCCATTTTGTGATCTTTGTCTATTCTTTCGATAAAATTAAAAAAAGCCCACAAAAAACAGGATTATATGTTACTAATTTCCGTGGTGAATGATTTGTTTGCAGGTCTTTCTTCCAGAAATGGTGCTCTTCAGATTTTAACACTCCATTTTCACGCCAGGTAGCCTGACCTCAAACATGAATTTTGCTGTATATGTAATTTTTCAACAAATACCACATATTCTGAATGTATTGTTTTATGTTATGAATCACCCCGTTGAAATATTCATATATAATTACATGAAATTGTCATTTTTTTCAATAACCATAACGTGGATTTTTACTTTACGTTATGCTTTTAAATTCTGAAGTTGATCTATATACATGATCCACGTATGATCAATTTGTCACAACATATCTTGATTTTCTTAGTTCTGTATGGTTTTACAAATGTATGCAATACTGGATTTTTCAAATTATTCCCCATTCCCCCAAGAACAGCCTTAGACTGCACAATCAACGGGTGATTCAGCAAGCCGTGGAGTGGTCCACAATGTCTTAACCATATATTTTTCTTTTCTCTTTTCCCCAATTCTCTTCTATGTTTCGTGCATTTGCCTGTGTTCGCCAAGCAGATAGCTAAAAGGATCATACCAGGTTCTGGAGACGCCCAAGCACAAGGTATCAAGAGACCATTGGACGATGGCGCCTCCTTTGGTAAATTAGAATATTTTTCTCTAGTCCTGTACCACTCCAGCTTTGTATTTAATGGATCAGAGCTGTCCCTGTCCAAAGAAAAGCGAGTGCCCAGAAGTAAAATACTCACCCTATTATGGGGGCTATCCTAAAAGCTGTTTTCATTTCTTTTCACTAATTGGCATTTCAAAATGCAATGCAGCACAGTGTAACTTTTGACTTACGGCACCTTTCACTTATTTTGGTGTGCATTAAATATTCTGCTGTTAGGGATGTTGAAATGGTGTGTCCTCTATCTCGCTCTTTTTCCCTCTCGCCTTTCCTCTTTAGGTGTTAATTGTAGGTAGTTGCCTTTTAGTATGGAAGCAAGAGAAATTCATTTACGCTCAGTCCATATTTCTTGTTTCAACTAACACGTCCTTGGCTTCTATTATTTGTTTTGTCTCCCTAAGTATGTCTTATCTGAATCAGTTTCTGAACTCAAGAGAAAAAGAAAAAAGGCATTGTTAGTTGTTTACGTGTAACCTTACCCACCTGAATTGCTTTGTATTCAGTAGCTGTAGAATGCTAGCATATGAAAGAGTTTCCTCACGGCTACACCTTGAGCAATCTTCTGTCCACAATCATTGAACTTATAGAAGACCCACTAATAGTTTTAAGCAAGGAGCATTCATACCCCGCAATTTTTCCTGGTGATGGCATTGAATGCACATTTGCTAGGGTTTTAATCGAGTCTCAGTATTACCACATCCCCAAGTGAGACAAATGTTCTAAAGCTATCAGGGGGCCTCATCGGTCTAGTCGGTCAGTTATTTGTGTTATTGATTGTACTTGAAAGTTTGTGCTTACCTTCATTTATACATTTTTATGCTTTTTTTCCCATTACCTATTCTTGCTTATATTATGTTTTGTTATTTTCTTTGATTTATTTTCCTTCCTTTTTTTCCTGTGATTTGAGACAGAAATATTTTTCTTATGCTGAAGTTGACAATTTTATATGCATATTGTTACGTTGTTTAGTAATGCATGCTCACAGGTTTGTTAAAATTAATTTTTGATGATTTTTAATAGGGATAGTTTTATGTCGACCGCGAAGGGCATAGTTCTCACAAATGACGATTTCTGTTTTTATGAAACTATGCACTTATTGAGTAGAGTAGCCGTTTAATGCTTTACTATAGCTTTGTTCTTGCTGTGCAGTCTAACAAATTTTCAAGTGAATTATTTAAACGTATAGGATGAAATATTTCATTTCAGCATTAATCATTAGGTCAAGGGGATAATACATTTCTATGCATGTCTTTCATGTATACCTCCTTTCTTGTTCAAATATGTGTTTGGTTGTCTGATTTGTGATGTGAAACTGTTATATTGAAAAAAGAAAAACCCACCCATGCCTAACAAAATAAAATTTTGAGTTTCAAAATTTATTTTATTTTCAAAATTTATATTGCACATGATTCAGATTTAATCTCTAGTTGTTGTTTATTTTCATTTGAATGCCACCCAATAGCTGCTGGATAACATTATTAAAGTGGATACCTTTGGCTTTTACAAATGTCTTGTGTGCCTCATTCAATGCAGATATATGAAAAATGTTTTCTCTTTTTAAGAGCATTTGATTTTTGAATCCCGTCGTGTCGTTCCGAAGGCATGGAGAAAAATGTTTCTGTTTTGTATAATGTTATTGATATTGTTTTCAAGGAGCTCGATTTTGTTTGTGAATTGACATTCCTTTCAGGCACACAAAGTTCATTTGACTATTGCCAACCTATAGATTAAATTGATGAACATTGCTGTTTTTCTTTCAACACACGACTTACGCTCTGGTCCATGTCAATGGGCTCGGTTGAAAGAAAAATAAAATGTATATTTGCTTATCATCCATGACCACATGATTTGATATCTATTCATAATATTTGATTGGTTGAATCCATGTATTTCGTTTATCTCTATGTGGAGACATTGACTCTGTTTCAAGTTTCATCCTGTTGTATTCATTTGATCACTTGATTTGGTGATGGTTCTTTCTGGATTCATCCCTGTTGTTTCATTACTTTTTAATATTGCTGTTAATCACTTACGATGTACTAAGTAGATTTCATGTTACACCCTATTCATGACCTCTGATTTTTATTTGCATTTCTTTTCCATGCTGATTGTTCCCTGGGTGCTAACACTAAATTTTGGTTTATATGATGATAACTCGACGGGCGGACTGAAATAAAAATGAAGACTCGTCTTATCTGATAATCCTCCAATTAGCACTGAAATAAAGCACTTTTAAAAATCTATGTAAGACGCTTTAAATGGTGAAGTTATCTCAGCTGTGCACTAATTACCTTGAGTGTTTTGTTTTTTTTTCTCGTTTCAGGTGAGCCAGAATTGAAAAAAGTTGCTGGTGATTGTAAGTGTTAAAAAAATACATTGAAAGATCTAACAGTCTGCTTAATATTATTTTCTTTTTTCTAGTTTGGGTTGGGTTTTAAAGAAATAGTTAGAATTTTGTTTTGGCTCTTGCCCTTCCGTAAATGTTAAAGGAAAATTTACTATTGATAACTTGGCTTGTGTTTAGTGTGCCCGGAGGTAATGTTTAGCATTGGAGTGTATGTATTTGTTGCCTATGTTTTTTTATCACACTGCTTGTTTTCCAGCTTCAATAGGAGCACAGCTGAGAGCCATAGCAGATAACCAAGGGTGAGTGGATTAGCATATTTTCATTTTTACCCTAGTTCTGATTAAAAGCGAACAAATTTTATAGCCAGTTAACAGAAATTATTGTAGTTGATAGCTTGTAAAAGGGCTTTTGCTAGATTGAGTAAGTCAGTTAAATAACAATGGCATCATATTCAACGGTCATCAATAACCACCCTGTGGGTTGCATGGCTTGTAATGTGCCTTTTAAACAAAGCTGTCAAAATAAAATATGGCTGTGAAACCAGCTGTTACTTTGTCCACGTTGATTGATTGTCATTTAGTTTTGGGATCTCGACATTATCCCTTCAAAATATACCTTCTTGCTGGTAAAAGAAAGAAAATCCACGATCTGTTGTCTCCTTTTAAATTAATTCTTTTCTCTCATAATATATAAAAGTCATGATTTCTTATCTTGCTGGCAGATATCCACAATCATCTGAAGCAGCCAGGGCAGCCCAAGAAGCAGCAGCGAGAATTAATCTTCAATTAGGAATTGGAAAAGACAACAACATGCAGGCCCAAAAACCTGGTCCCCATGCTGGTCTAGGCATGCTGGCCACTGAAGATCATTCAGTGCCTGACAAGATGGTTGGATTGAGTAAGATTCCTGTCCTTTGTTTCATTTTTGTGGGGGGGGGGGGGCAGGCACTTTCAGCCGACATTATGGGGAAATTCTAGCTTTTGTATATATAAAATATTGGAGATGTTTCAAAGCGGCTTGATGCATACATATTTTTTCTAGATATTTATTTTACACTAAAGCTTGAAGCAAAAAAAAAAACCAAACTAAATTCAAACACTTTGTCCTGAGGCTTTGAAAGAACTCTACTTCTGTCAAACGGTCCCAGTTATTTATCTTGTGCCAGTTCATTTTATAGCAGAAGTGACATTGACGGTCAAACAGGGATGGCACTCTTCCGCCTTCTGACTGGAGACTGACAGATATTAATGCTACCTGTTTTGGTTTTTCGGGCTCCTTTGTTTTAACCTGGTTCTCTGTGCTTTTAAACACAATGAACCACTAGTTTACGTTGGTTTGAGCAAACATACTGGGAAGTCATGTCTAAGAAAATGATGTAGGATTCCTGAATATTTTTCCTTCCAGGCATCGTAGTCTCCTCACATCTTGAAGGAAAAAATCCTTTTAAAACCCCTCAAATTTGAGAAAATTGTCTCCAATGTCCTTAATTTCGTGGAATGAGTAGGGTGCCACTTTCCCTACCACACCCGCCTGCGTCGTTAAGCTGAGCGTCATATTGTTGTTGCGTTGTTTTGGTCAGAATTGTCCCTGTCCATTCAATTTTGCGATGTCCACTGCATGCATTGGATCTCAGGAAAGCAAATAAATAGAACCTGTCAATAGCACCCACCCGCCCACAATTAGTCTCAGATGTTATATATGCTAAAATCAGTAGCTTTATTTCCTTAGTTCAAGTCCAGCCTGGAGCTTTCTATGAAGAGAATGTGAATAGCGCTGAAGTAACGCAACCTTGAAGACAGACAGGGATATAAATCTTTCAGATTTCCTCTGATTCTACTTTTACTAAAAATGCTTCTATGTTCACTGGTATGAATAGGTGAGATGGTTAAGCACAGCAGGATAATATTCCCGATTCCAGGCCCATCACCGAATATATCTGAAATTTGGGTCAAACTGTGGGCTGTTGGTGGGTGTTAGTGGTAGGTTCTTCTTCTTTTCTGACTTTTTCCTTTCATTGTGCTGTTTCTTCTTAGCTTACCTAAGCTCACGGCATATGGTGGATGAGGTAAAATTCAATGAAACAGAAATCGACTCCCTCTACCAATTACGACCATAAAGGGTGATAATTCACACGTCACATGTCATTTTTCATGGAAGTGAAGATCCTGTGACTGAGAATTGACTTACTCAGCTTTCACTGTAGTAGAGTATTATGAACTTGGTAAACTAAATCTAGGTGTTATAACAAGTGAAGAAAAGTAATCAATTGGATGATCAGTAGATTAAACAATTGTAACTGTTTAAGAATTTTGTTTTTTGTGTGGGATGGGAATGGTTGAGATAACAGATATTACAAACGCAATAACTTTGGTGTCATACGTTGAGATCTACTTCACTTGGCAGCCTAGTTAATAGAATCAGAATTGATTCAGAATTTCTCTATAACTGTTATAATAGCTAGCAAATTTTCAAAACAACTAGCTAGCTCCAGAATGTCGATATAGACAATTTAACAAATTGGGTATGACCTGTGAAAGTTTAGCTTGAGGGGATTTGCCAGTAGATATGATTGGTCTAAAATCTTAGAACAAAGTCAAGTGTGGGAATGGCTGTCAGTGTCAACTACGGATTGTAATGATGAAATCGTTTCTAGTTATATCAGGAAGGTTGAGAAAGATGGCACTACATGGTGGTGTTATTGTAAGTGTGAGATTAAATACGGTATACAAGGTGTTCAGTGTCTGGAAGTTTCACATTTCAGAGACAGTTTTTTTTTCTTCAGTTGCCATGAATACTTATGTAGTAGTAGTAGAAGGGCCGACTTGTAATAATATTACAACCTGTGTGTGTATGTCTGAGAAAGGGAAAGAGATGAGGCGGAAAGAAAGGGTGGTTTTTTTTTAAGTTATAGGTGTAGTTAGTGTCAAAGAAAGTTATAGGTGTAGTTAGTGTCAAAGAAAGTATGCAGCAGGAATTTCAGGCATGCATGGGCTTTAACCGCTTGAAATAAAGCATAAGAAAGGCAAACCCAATCGTAAATGGGGCAAAATACAACCAATAACACAAACACAACGTAACGACTACCTGTGAATCGGTGTGTTGCAGGAATGCCCTTTTCCCGTCTTTATACGAAAATCCACACATTTCGAAATTCTTCGTATGTCCTATACATTTCGAATTCTCCGTATCTCAATTTATTTCCGTCCGAAAATTGAAAAAAATGTATACAGAACTTTTATCATGGGCAATCCGTCAGGTCCCCGAGCCTATTAAATCTATTTGACCGGATATTCATACTTTTCCCGGTCTCTTCTCTTCCGCCCATCACTGGTTCCAATTTTCATTATTAATTAATACGGAGCCACAGTGCAGTCGAGTCACAGGTGAAATATGACAATAAGTGACAGCTCCACCAATAAAGACAGAACAAACACGTGACGTTTCGGGTATAACCCTTCACAGAAACAAATGAGAAATATCTAGAATCTAGATGTGTCAGAAGAAAAACAGAAAGGAGGAAGAAAGAAAAAAAAAGAAATAATGCGAAATGTATACAATTTACAAATGTATCGATGCAATAAGGGAACAGAGTAAACCGATACATTTGTAATTTGTATACATTTCGCACCTTCATGATTGATACTTCCTTTCATTCATTTTCTATCATTTCTTTCTAGACCCAGTGAGATATAGATCTAGTCTTATAGTTATCCTATTTTTTCATTCTTGTTTCCCATACTCACACCTTTCTTTCTTCCCTGCCTTTTTTTTTTTCTCCCTTTCTCCCCTCTCTCCCTCCCCCTCCTCCCTCTCCCTCCCTCTCTCTATCTCCTCTCTCTCTCGCTCTCTCTCTCTCTCTCTCTCTCTCTCTCTCTCTCTCTCTCTCTCTCTCTCTCTCTCTCTCTCTCTCTCTCTTTCTCTCTCTTTCTCTCCTCTCTATTTCCTTCTCACCTTTTATTACTTAAAATTATTTTCATATATTTATTTCATTCTAGATCTGAACCTTCCATTCTCGCATTCTTCATATCCCCTCTACTACTTTTCTTATCGTCACTGTCTTTTTCTTTCTTTCTTCCTCCTTTCTGTTTTTCTTCTGACATAGCATTGTGTGATGCCTGAGCTAGTACTTAGATCTAGATTCTATATATTTCTCGTTTGTTGTCTGACGAAGGGTTATACCCAAAACGTCACTTATTTGTGCCGTCTTTATTGTCATATTTTGCCATTGTTCATTAAACGACTCTCCATTCACCGTTTCAATAGGACTCCCGAGATATCTTGTTTGATTTGTGATTTGACTGTTTGGACTAACTAGATCTGGACTCGCATTATTTATTCTAAAGTGCTTATAATTGGAATATAGATTTAGATAGATCTAGAATATATATATCTTGTGATTCAAGCATGAAGTTCCGCGAGGAGGATTTTGTTGAACGGGGCGATGGTCAATTGTAAACTTTTGGTAAAGGAGTGAAAAATAAATTCAAAGAATGGCTTCAAGAATAGGATACTGTTGGAGGATATTTTTCTGACTTCTTCCGAAAAATGAAAGACTGGATTTGTCTATTGCATAGTTTGTTAGGGTAAAATGAATTGCAGTAGCAATGACAAGAAAGCTGTGGCTTTGCACGTGAATCGAGCTTCTCTCTTAAACAAAGTGAAAGTTTAAAAAACTGAACAAAAAACCCAACCCCGAAAAAGTTCAGTATTTTTCATCTTGACCAGAGGGCATCCCTGGTGTTGTGTGCTCGAGACAGGAGTTGAAGAGTCACAGAACACAGGAACTACGCTACCACTGGTCTCGCTAACCGCCCCCCCCCCCCCCCGTTTTCTCTGTGTCTGCGTCTCTCTCTCTCTCTCTCTCTCTCTCTCTCTCTCTCTCTCTCTCTCTCTCTCTTCTCTCTCCTCTTGTCTTTCTATATCTGTCTCCTCTCCCTCTTTCTATATCTGTCCTCTCCCTCCCTCTCTCTCCCTCCCTCCCTCCCCCTCTCTCTCTCTCTCTCTCTCTCTCTCTCTCTCTCTCTCTCTCAAGACACTGTATATATTAAAGAACCGTTGGCTGTTTTACATGGCAGTCAGGGGCGAAATAAAAATCCTTTCAAAAAGGACCCTGATAATACCTTAGTTGTGGATGTGAATAAAACTAAATGTATGCGTCATTGTTATAGTTTATGTCAGGCAAAGCATGGAGCAGAAACTCTGTGCCACTCATGTCTTTCTGTCTAAAAAAATTAAAATAATCTTGACACTTAAAGGAACAATGACAACTGTGTTTCCAACAAGGTTAAGAACTACCAGATTAATGGGGTCAACTTTCATTAGCCCCTTCATACATGCCCGTTTATGTGAACTTGAATTGTCAAGAGCTTATGGAATCAAATATTTCGTCTTGCTTTGCTGTCTTACAACCTTAATTCAGTAGCGTTAAAATTTTTTTTCTCCAGTCATTGGAAAGGAGGTGAACAGATTACAAGACTTCAAGCTGATACTGGTTGCAAAGTTCAAATTGCTCAAGGCGAGTGAAATCTTGCTAATATTTCTCTTATCGTTCTTTGTACAATTTCCTTTTTTTAAATGTTTAATTATAGTGAGAGCTCATTAATAGTTTGGCACGTCTTTCATCTTGCTGTTTCCTCTCAACTCTCCTTAAGATCGACTCTTGGTGGACAGGGTAAATTTTAATGAAACAAGCAAGTAATCAGTCTATTTGTAATAAAATGCATTTATATTATTGATAGCTGTTTTGTTCCTATCCAGTCAGCAAAATATAAAATCCCTAGTGTAATGTTTCTAGGAGGAATTAAAAATAAATTCATGTCCTTACCTTAATCAACTCGAATGAATTTCATTTGGATGTTAATAGTTTTCTATTACTATTAACCTCATCTCATTTTGTATTGCAGATAGTGCAGGTTTACCTGACCGTCCATGTACATTAACGGGTACACAGCAGTCTATAACGTGAGTAACAGTTCATTTCTGAAATATGCTGACTTCTTTAACATACTTTTCTTAAGGCCCTTTTTGAGGGTTTCTTCTATAATTATTTTCTATCACTGGGAAGGCTTTGCCCTACATGTCCTATATGGGGATATTTAGTTCAATGTAAAAAGAAAAACCATTACATAACATACTCAGTCATGACTATAAGAAACTAATATTTAAATATGAATATTTCCTTAAAATTTCATTCCTCTTTTTTTGTACTGACCACATAACTAGGTATTCGTTGAATCAATCAGAAACGCTTTAACTCAGCTTCACCCTGACCATCATCGGTCCTCTGGTGAAGGCTTTGTTGTTGACATCAGTTATGATTTTATTTGGTAAACAGTGACCAGTCTGAAAGTGTCATGTTCCAATGTGAACCATAGGTGTCAATTGCCTTATTTATTGGGTGGGCAGTGCTGCCACCCTACTGCTTAAAAGGCAGATTTTGTACACTTTTTAGTTTTTCCTGTCCATATAACGAGCGTACTTAGTATTTTCAAATTATACTTTTTTAAAAACCTGCTATCTCCCACTTTTTTGTTTGTGGGGTTGGCAGCTCTGAGTGAATGTCTGGTGTCAGCATTCACCGAGTCGTAACACTGGCTTGGCAGGGCCTAGCATGGATTCAGAGCACTGTTCAACAAGGATTTTGATATCGTAACTGCATCCAGCTTTGCAAACCATATTACAAAATAACAAATCGTTTCTCTAAGCCAGGCTGATATTTTTCAAAGCGACCTCCTATACGGGTAGAGTACACGATACAAGAGAATTTAGTAATGTGCCCTTCAAAAGGGGAGTGTTGGAGGTCTGGGTGTTTTTTTTTAGGTTTCTTGTCTCCAAATGTTTGCTTTCAAATGTATGCACCTTGTTTATTGATGGAAATGTAAGGTCTCTCTTTTCCACTATATTGCTGCTGGTAGCTCCTACTTTGCTTTTACTCATTCATTTATCTTGCAACATTTCCTCTTGATCCATACTGATGTCACCACCATGGTGGAGGGGTAAATTTCAATTAAACCAAACTTTTACTGCAGTGCGTGTAAGCAGCAAATCCAGCAGATCATTGATCGTGCTCAGTCTGGTGGCCCACCAATGGGAGGAGGTGGCGGCGGTGGTGGAGGTGGCGGCGGTGGCGGCGCGGCATGGATGGCATGATGGAGAACGGGACTGTGATGGAGCTGAACATCCCTGGCTCAAAAGTTGGTCTTATCATTGGAAAAGGAGGAGAGACCATTAAAAGTTTGCAGGTGAGTTTTACCCCTATCCAATAGTTATTACTCTTGATTTTGTAGTCTTATTTCATGCCATTGGATAGCAGCTGTAAAGGTTTGCCACGTCTTGGGTGATTGTTTCTGTATATCTGTTGCTCCTTCGTTGCGGGCGAGTGGTAAGGGGAAGCTCCTGGTAGTTCTTACTTTTTTCCCTTCTGTGTATCTGTTGCTTATTTACAGGCGGTTGGCAGGTGCTGCTGTAAGTCCTAATTTTTATCTGTTGCTTATTTGCAGGCGGTTGGTGTGCTTATTGGTAGGTCTTACTTTTTTCCTTCCTTCGCTCATCATTCATGTTGTTGGTTCCTCTTAATTCACCCTGAGATCACTGCAATGATGAACAGGGTAAATTTAAATGAAACAATTTCTTCCTTTATCCGAACCCGTGTCCTTTTCATGCTTCTTGTTGGCGGGAGATGCTGGTTGGTCGTACTTCTTTCCTTTAGAATGGTGGAGGGGTATATTTTAATTAAACAAATCTTTGAAGGATATCTGGGCAATTTGCAGGTGCTGTTTGTAGGTCCTACTTCTTTCTTTTCTCTTCTCCAGTTAGTAATCATCTTGTTTTTGTCTCCATTCACCCTGAGATCGCTGTATATTGTAGACAGTACATTTAAAAGTGAATGGCGCAAGACCTGCTTCTTTCCTTTCACTTTCTCATGCATCTGTCATCTTACTGTTTCAGTTTCCTCTTATTGACCCTCAGATGACTGGGTGGGATATATTACAACGAAATTAACTTCATGCTCTTTAATCACTTTCTTGTCCGTAGGTTAAGATCTTTCTCTCCTTAATGCCATGCTTTTTCTTACTGCAAATGTGTCAGGTTTATGTTTCGTCATAATGCACGATTTTTCATGTCAGCGATTTTTACGACGCTAATTACCTCCTCAAAATGCAACAATGGCTGGCTTGACTTCGCCAAAATGCAATATGTTTTTGCAAGTACGTCTTCAATGGGTTGCATTTAAGAGTCAATTCATGTAAAAATAAATAAACGCGACACCATCTTTTTGCCTCGTCCCAGTAACAAAATCTGCCACGCATGTGTGTGAGTATCTGTGTTAACTGCGCACGATAATGCCTCACAAATAAAAAAGTATTTCTCCCAAGTTTCCGAATGTCTCTACCATCTCATCCCCTTGTCTTGAGTGAGAGAATGAACAATCTATGAATATGTGTTAGGTCTGTAACTGGGTGTTAACCTCAAATCAAGTAACAACTAACAAAATGAAAGTTTATGTCCAAATAAGAATGGCAATGTAAATACATGTAGTGGATTGTGGTCCTTGACCCTGTCAAAATGCACCTTCACCATAATGCATGTTTTTTTTGTCACCCGATTGTAAATTTAGACAGAGACTACTGTATATGTTATAATTATACCTGTAAATCTTCCAACTTGTTTCGCCAATCGTAAAACTAGAGGGGAAAGAGAAAAATAGCTTGCCATGGCCAACGAGCATATCAGCACGTCACCAAGCCCCTCTTCACTCATCGTTTTTACTGACCTTATTGTCCACAAAGCGATTTAACAATAGATCAATCTGCGTCTATCTGCATCGCTGTCTTTCTCTGATGTTACCTTACACTTCATGAAACACACTAGATGGTGCAAACCCTCTCTCGTCGTGAAACTGAACACGCACTTACACACATACGCTCGTCCTCAGACAACTGCTATATGAAATATCTCCACACAAAAAATGATCCAACTTTATTTTTCTGACGACTATATTTCTTTGTTGTCACACATCTTAGTCGGAAGAAATTAATTTTGCCTTGGATGGTAATGCGAAAGGAAATTGTTACGTGAAAGTACGAAGATCAAATCAGGATTTAGGTCAGGCAGGCCTAGTTTGAAGTTAACTGTAAATACAAATGGCGCCGTTCTCATTCATGATTTATTGAATCATTCTTTCAATGAAGTCAATGATCAATTACGGTTAATCTAGATCTAAATGAGTTTTGTTTTGTTGACCATGGAAGTTGCAGGCTCGATTCTCATTGTAAATCAATGTACTGATGGATCTTGTAATTGTCATGTATGGACTCTAGATCTCGAGATCTAATGTGTCTGTCACTACTGTCAGTAATCAGTGAGTGTCAGTGTCATTGACTTGTCAGCAATCTTCTTAAATTTGAAGGAACTGTCAGATATAAAATGTTGAAGGTTAGACTTCTTATCTCAGTACAAGTACCTAAGGAAGATTCCAGAGCTAGGTACATGTCCTTGTTATTGTTGTTATACTGTAAATAACGCTTGAATTATACATCCTCTTCAGTCCGTTTGCTGGGATAAAATTTCATTTAGATCTGGATCCAGCAGATCTAAGCTAGATCTAGACCTAGAGTCTGGGAGTTGGTGGGATTTTTCAGGATGCTAGCTTCAGTAAATTCAGTTCGTGGAAAACAATAAATTAACAAAAATCTTTTCTCTATTAGAATTAGAACACACACACATAGATTTTATACTCTCTCCATGTTACATGTAAATTTTTGGAATTGGCTGTTTACAGGTATGTACATGGTACACATTGTAATTTGGAAGAGATAACTAATTCCATCACCCATATCAATATCATATTCTGTGAGGGTTGCCTGGCATATTTTTGTCTCGTTTGTTTTCACGTTTGCTGTATGTGTGTGATTTTTGTTAAGCAGGCTTCTGAGATTGTTTCAACATTATTTTATGCTATTTTGTATAATTGACTGGCGGAGAGTTTAATGTCTTCAATAATTTCTTACAGGAAAATGCTGGAGTCAAGATGGTCATGATTCAAGATAGCAACATGCCATCAGCCCATGACAAACCATTGAGAATATCTGGAGAACCCCACAAGTGTCAGCGAGCCAAGGAGATGGTGATGTGTATGCTGGCTGAAAAGGATGGCGTTCCCAAACCTGGTGGATTCAATGACTTTGGTAATTCCGGAGGTGGCATGGGAGGACCACCAGGAGGCATGGACATTGCTGTGCCCCGCCAGGGAGTTGGATTGATCATTGGTAAAGGAGGAGATATGATCAAGAAAATTCAGACAGAAACGGGTGCCAAGGTTCAGTTTAAGCCAGGTAGGTTATGTTGCTCTCTTGTTCTTAGTCATCTCTAGCAGTTGTAAAGATTCATTGATAAAATATTGTTTTTAATGTAGTTACCTCCCACCCTGTCCTCTTTTTGAATCTTGACACCTATGCAATTTGCAGATGATGGTCAAAGTCAAGATAGGACCTGTGCTATCAGTGGTTCTCCAGACAAGGTTCAACAAGCTATCAGGATGATTCAAGACCTTCTGGGCAAGGCAAACATTTCTGGGGTGAGTGAAAGAGCAAGGACGTCATGACGAAGGGATTTAAATTAGTGACAAAGTTAGGTTAATCATTCGTATGTATGCTTGCCCGTATGCGGCATTGATCCATATAAAACAGATCTAATTTTTCGAGCTAGTACTGTACCTGGTTTAATTAATCCCCAGCTATATCCTTATGACTAGTTTTGGGGAAAACTGCAGTTAAAAAAAGGATCTGCACTTTTGATGTATTTTGTAGATAACAAATTTGATGTTAAAGAAAATCCCTTCAATAATTTTAGTGGTTTTCCAAAACTTGCTAATGTGAAAGTTAAACATAGTTTTGGCGAACCAAAGTATATGTTCACTTGCAGTGCTTTGAGCACACTGAAAATGTTTGTTTCTGAAGTGCCTGCTAGCTTAACCAAAGATCACCTTTGATAATAAAGAACTCAGGATCTAGAATTAAAAATGTGTCCAGGAATGAGAAAAATGTCCTATTTTCTTTTTTAGATGTAGATCTATATGTAATGTGGACAAACACCCTCGGTCTAGACCCAATGATTTGCACCAGCAAAATTTCTTGAACTTAGCTTTCCTTGTCTTAAAAATCGAAAGCAAGAAGTGCTGTAGCTGTTATTCTTTTAAAAGGGGATGTATGCAGCACATGGCACTACAAAAAAGCATCTTTCCTGTCTGCTCACCGGACACATTTTCATAATTTCAACATCAATCAAAGGACGTTACTCTCTGCTAGCCTTGGTAAACAGCTCAAGTTGTTAATCGACATTATAGACGATCTTTGACGTCACTGTAATATTATTTTCCTTGGCTTGTTTATGTTTGTTATCTATTTAGAATGCTGGCTTTTACTTTTACTTAGTGTTAAAGAAACCCAAGACAGAATTTAAAGGACATAGGGACTGGATACTTAATCTAATACTTCTTTCTTTTTTTATATTATTCTGTCAAATATAAATAGGAATGTCCATACCAGAGAAATATGAGTACCTGTAATATCTAGATGGAGCTGTTACTCTTAGTGTTAAAAGAAGTGCAAAAATAGTTTTGTTTTTATTCTGTCCAGGACAGGCATCACTAAAGAGTATTACATGCTTAGGATGATAAGGTGCTCCATGTACTCATTGTCAAGAGTTGGTTTTCCTCATTTTCTCTTTTTTTCTATCTCCCAGGATGAACAGGTGAGGGAAATTTGCTATTAGACATTTCAAGGACCATCATCACTAGAATTGTCGATTCCAGATTTGTTTTGCAAAACCGATGAAATAAGAACAATTCAGGGGCAAAAACAGTGGTTTGTGTCTAAAGTAAAGCGTATGCGATGAATTGCATAGTTTTGGGAAGTTCAGTCTCCTCAATTTACCAAGTTTTTGGGAAACCGCTTCATTTTTATGTATGGTATTTTACTTGGAATTCCATGTTTTGGTAACATATAATTTAGACTTCAGACCTTTACCAATAGTATGCATTTAAATTTGATGCTTGAAAATATCCAAATTATAGACATGGCAAGTTTTGGAAAACCGCTCTTTAAATACTGTATGCATAGTTGCCAGCTAGTACTACATTTTTAGAACGTTTTTTGCTGTAAGTCTTTATTTACCTTGAAAAGTACGAACATTAGGCGTAATTGTATTTTGTTTTTAAAGAAGTATGCATAGCTGTCAGCTAGTGCTTGAAGAACATATTTAGTACTTTTTGTTGTTGCTATAAGTCTGTATTTACCGTAAAAAGAATGGATGTTAGGCGTAATTGTATTTTGTTTACTTAACACTTGACAGAGTAAGGCCAGCGATCAGCAGATTGTTAACATAATTTTGTTACCGTAAAACAGAGGTATTTCAAGTTAAATGCTCTCTGGAATATTACAGATTGTAGTGCGAAGTTAGAACTGGTTCACGTGGTCAGGGTCTTTAGATTTGAAAAGGTTGGCAGCTATGTGTAAGTGGCATAAAACTAGAGCATTTGTTCTTTTACCAATAGTATTCATTTACAGTCAATGCTTAAATATACCCAAATTATAGATGTAAGTTTTGGAAATCCATCTTCAAATACTGTGTCGTACAGAGCTGCCAAGTATCACTCTTTGGGATGGTCAGTCACTCCCAAATGTCATTTATTCCTTTGTCCAGCCCACCGTGCTTCTTTATTTATTGTCAAGAAACTTTGAAGCGGTTAATGTCGTATGTAATTGTTTCAATACTGAGGGTCTTATGCTTCATTATTTAAACAGCAAATAAACAAATATAGAATTTGTAGTTGGCGGCACATAAAGGTTCTTTTAGGTGTCTTGAGAAAGTAGTTTTTCATTCTCAGTTGTCGGTTATTGCCGGGACTGCTGGTAGGCTCTACTTTCACTTCTCTTTCATATTGCTGTTTCCTCCTACTTAACCCTGAGATTACTGCATTTATGGTGGATTGGGTAGATTTCAATGAAACGAACGATCTTGGTTTCAAAATAAAAATTTTGCAGGGTCAGTAAAATATGTCCCATTTCCTAATTTGCCCTATATCTCCATATATATCCCATCTCGCTTTTTAATGGATTATTTATATAAACATGGAAATTAATGAAAGTCTGAATAAATAGGTCAAGGAATACTATATTGCTTTGAGCAAATGCATATCTGTGAAATATCACACACACACCTTATCCCCACCCCACCCCACCAACTTGGCAGTTTTGTGTGGCATTTAATTATGTATCGATTGCTGCGGGTCAATTTTAAGACAATTTTGGTACTGGCCGTTTATATGTATGAATTTTGATTTTCGTGTCTACTCTGTTCAGTGAATACTTTTCCCCTCTTAGATATCTGAAGTGGTAGTAATGTATTTAAATTATAATTTTTGTTTATTTTTACAGGAGGGCTCATCAGAAGCTTTGGTGGTGGCGGCGGTGGTGGTGGCGGCGCGCCCAATGGGAAGAATGCCCAACGACATGCATGGCAACATGGGCAATGGTGGGCCATTCTCACCACAAGGTCCAGGACGCGGAGGAATGGGTGGCAGATTTGATTCATTTCAGCAAGAGGCTACCACCTACAGTGTTCCTACTGATAAGTGTGGCAGGCAAAGGTAAGCTCTTGTATAGCCCATATTGGTTATATTCAACATTTTATGTTCGGGAATTTGTCATGATACCTACAAGTGTATAATCAAAATATTTGTGAACCCCCCCCCCCCCAGATGGATTGATGAGTTCCTCTGATAGGTCACACTTCTTTGATTCCCTTTGTCACCAATCTTTTTCATCTTGATGGTGAACAGGGTTCACTACCTTTTATATTCCTCCTATCATTATTAATGGGCCAACTGTATTATTCCTTTTCAGGTTTAATAAAATTAGGCTGTAATAGATGTTCAATGCAATATAAACACGGTGTGGCAGTAACAAAATGAATTGCCCGCTATATCTCCCAACTAAACTGAGATAAAAAAACAAATCACAATAATTACGTATGTTGTCAGTGGGGCAAGAAATCTTGGTGTCGCGTGCGGATCTTGTCCAGCCCGATATTGAGGTTATATTTAATAGTCTCATCTACAGCTCGATAAGATTAAGATCGATCTGCTTGAGTGGGAGATCTAGATATAGATTTAGATTTTTTGATGACAGCTTGGCCTAGGCCACAGCCTTGGGCTACAAGGAATTCTAGCTTGTTAACAGATACTCTTGCTCGGTGTTCCAGAGAAATTGAGATCTAAATTCTAGTTGAATATCTTGAAAATAAGCAAAACTGTGTATTTGTGAAATCGCAATGAGTTTTTTCTTTTCTTCCTAATCAGTGAAGCAAAAGTCTGGATCTTGGTGATATCTTAGTCAATGTTTTGCGTTTTGTATTTGTAGGTGGTGACAATATTCGGGAGATAATCCGCATAAGTGGAGCTCATGTTGAGTTGGAAAGAAATCAGCCACCAAACTTGCCAGAGAAAATGTTCAACATCAAAGGCAACCCCTCACAGATTCAGCATGCTATTTCTTTGATTCAAGAGAAGACAGGACAAAGTCACAATGACCAAGTAAGTGTGTTCATAATTATGTTGAGGGTTGTGGTTGTTTCTTTTGCAATTTAAAATGTTTTCTTACTTTAGGGAGAATAATAGCATTCAGCTCTCATTGTTAAGAAATGATCATATTCAGAAAAAAGTTCTCTCGAGTCATTTTCATAACTGCCAACCGTAAATAACAGAAGGCTTTTTGTTTTGTCATGTTTAGCTCCGAGTCAGTACAGCATTAAACCCCCCCCCAACTATAATCAACCACTAACGGCATAAAGTCAGAAAGGCTGAGTTTTTGTTATTTACCTCAAAGGATTTCATTTCAATATTGCGGGCTATCATGCAAGTTAAAATTAGTTCACATGATCCTGTCTGACAGTCAACTTAAATGGTTGGCAGCTATGCATTTTTTGGAATCATTACATGCATGTTGTCTAATAGAGGAACCAGACAGAAGTATCCCTAACTTTTTTTGTCAGGGATTACAGCTGGAAAAGAAAACATCACAAGCTTTAGTTCATACCAAACGACCATCTTCCTAGTACAGATACTGTGTATCATTGCTGTAATATTTTTATATTGTCCCTTTTCTCTAGGGTCCTGGACCTGGTGCTCCTGGCATGATGGGCGGACCTGGAGGTCCAAGTGGTCCACCAGGAGGACCCGGTCCTCAGGTTGGACCTGGTGGACCTGGACCACAAGGCCCTGGGAACTACGATCAGTTTGGAGGACAGTTTACACAGCCAAAGTAAGTCACACCTCATGTCAAAATCGGACTAGACGGTAGCCAGGTGATATATATATTTTTTGGGGGCCTGCACAGCATCCACACAATTATCTCCCTTCATTTTATACCATTGAGTCGATTCTTTTACGGCTAAGGCTGTCGTAGATTTTTCCTTCTTCATTACCTTTGACCAAAGAAATTGATCTTTGTTAAAATATTTGGAACCGTACACTATTTACTGTTCATTCAGTCCGTTGCCATTGCAGCTTATTAGAGCCTTTTGTTTGATGCTCAAGCTTGAGGTGTCGAAAATCTGCTACATTAATTTGCAAGGCCGTTTCGCTAACAGTGACCTTATTTTGTGGTCATGGTTTGATAGTAATCCTTGCTACAACGTGTATTAACATTTCTATAGTTATGCATATTTTCTTTCATATCATACTGTCATGTTTGTACTCCTTATGGTAGGATGGTGGTTACTACTACAGGTTGTATCTGTTCCCCCTGAGTGCACCCAGGGATTACTGCTTACTTACGGTTGGAATCCATTCAATTTAAGCAAGCAGTGTTATATTTTGAAATCACCAGGATCAGTAGCGGCAGAACACAACACTTGTTTTTCATGAGAAATCTTTAAGACATCAAGACTTGTTAGTGAAATGATTATTCAATTTTCTACTCTCTCGTGTATTACTTGTGTCTGATGTAGAGTCCACACCAAGGCATAGGATTATACTGGTTTAGCATTTTGAATCCGACATATTTTGATTTTTTTTATAACTGACACATGTGCTCTTGGAAAAGATGAAGTTATCTTTACCAGAGTAAATTTATTGGATGATTGCTACACTTACAGGAATGCGTGTCATAACTTCACAGAAGATGTCTAGGATAACCAGCGATACCAGCACGAGAGTGGTTTCCCATGTTTGTGTGTTGATTCCAGACTGAACTAGCACTAGATTTTGTAGGTCTAGTACTGCAAGATCTGTTAAGTCTTATGTTTATAGCCCTAACAAAAAGACTTTATGTTGGATTTCTTAGTGGTAATAGTATATCATTGCAATGCAGTTGGATCAGTGTTGTCTCCATTCACGAATACCTTCCTTTTGAACACAGCACAAACCCTTTTCGAGTTTAGACCTAGTTGCTGCAGTGAATCTACTTAATGGATGGCTTAAGTGCAGCTATTAGATCTGGCATTCAATTGCTGCCTAGCTATTAGATCTAGACCCGTTAACCAGGAATAATAAGAATGTATTCTTTTTTTTCGAAATTTTTGGAAGTAAAAATCTCGAGGTGTAAGTACTTATTTTGCGCTATTCCAAGTATGTTCGGACGTTCACACCCTCAACGACTTTGCAAGTCAGTCTAAATCTAGGTCCTATGGTTTTTAATCTGCACAAGTAAAATTCCTTGGGAATCCAAAGAAAGAAATGCCGAGCTGTATTATTTACGGATTTATAACAGGCATTCTAGTGTGGCACTGCATCCAACATCCTGCCTTTTAAGTCATTGCTTATTTTCCAGTCTGCTTTTATTTCAACGTCCACACATTAAAATTTATATCTCTCCGTTTTATACCATTGAGTCAATTCTTTTATGGCTAAGGCTGTCGTGAGTTTTTCTGTCTTCATTAACTTTGTTTAAAAGAAATGATCTTTGTTATAATATTTGGAATCGTACACTATTTGCTGTACATTCAGTCTGTTGCCATTGCAGCTTATTAGAGCCTTTTGTTTGATGCTTTTTCTGTCTTCATTAACTTGAGGTGTCTTTGTTAAAATTTGGAATCGTACATTAATTTGCAAGGCCGTTTCGCTAACAGTGACCTTATTTTGTGGTCATGGTTTGATAGTAATCCTTGATAGTAATCTACAACTGTATTAACATTTCTATAGTTATGCATATTTTCTTTCATATCATACTGTCATGTTTGTACTCCTTATGGTAGGATGGTGGTTACTACTACAGGTGGTATGTTTTAAAGATCTCCCGAGATTACTGCGGGAATGGGTGGGGTCCATTCAATTTAAGCAAGCGGTGTATGTGCCGTATTATATTTTGAAATACCAGGATTAGTAGCGGCAGAACACAATACTTGTGTTTAAGACAACACCCAAGTTAATGAAATATTTATTCATTTTTCCGCTGATTTTTTTGTTCCTGATGTAAAATCTACACCAAGGCACAGAATTATACTGGTTTAGCACCTGTACTGCCCCACTGTCGCCGGCAATACCGATTGATGAACTAGTGAAAGTTCTATTATTTTGATTCAGTACAGATTTTAATTATAAAATGTTTCCCAGACACATGTGCCCTTGGAAAAGACGTAAGTTGTCTTTACCTCAGTAAATTTATATTATGAATTGAAGATGAGTAAAACAAGTTGATTATAAGCCCTTGTCTTTTAGAAATATATAACGTTGCTGACGATTCAAATGTTCTTGTTTTACAGCCAGCCTCCCCAGCAACAATATGGTAACACACCCCAAGGTTGGAATGCGTATGGGAACCAGTACCCTCAACAGCAAAACATGGCTAGTAAGTCAGCTGCTTATGATTGTTCTTTCTTGTAGTTAGGAAATTATGAGATATTGTTTATAGTTATGAAGTTATGGGATATTGTCTTATTTTTGAGTAATGGAGTCATTTTGGCATGTCCTTCAATAGAGAGTGTATTCGTATGTTATTTATTTTAAACTGAGGGGATGTATTTATGTTAGTGTTTGTATTTTTAAAATATATTCATCTGGTTCCTGTTGTCTAATTGACTTGTTTTCTCTCTCAACAGACAAGCAGACCAATGATCCCAATGCTGCGGCATGGGCTTATTATTATGCAGCATATGGTCAGGGTCAACCAGGCCAACAGCCTGCTGCCCCACAACAGCCAGCTGCACCTCAGCAGCAACCAATGCCGCAGCAACAGCCTGCCCAACCTCAGTATGCTGCTCAGTGAGTTGCCAGTCAGTCACAGTAGGTTATAGAGAGTACCACTTGGTAGATTCAAGCCGTCGGGGGTTGATTTGAGTTCTGGTCAGAAATTGGGTTTGCAGGTTGAATTTCTGACGCTTTCTCTCCGGTTCATGATGTTAGAGGCAAATCTGAAACGGGCAATTTGAGATGAAATTCCTGCATTCCCAACCTCTTAATGAGCAAAGTGGTCCCCCTGGTTTGTTTTATCAACTTTTGTTTTACACGATATTGTAAAGAATGGAAATTAAAAGAATTTGTATTTTTATGCTGTGCTTACATATTTCTTTCATTTTGTTTTATGTATCTGTCTGCTAAAGAGTTATCTTTTTAAAGGGATTTTAAAATGACAATATTTCATGCTTTGTATGCTAATTTGAAGAAATGGAAAGGAAGAGGATTTATAATTTTGTGGTTGACCATTGTTAGTCAGTAGGTAGGATAATGTTCAGTTATTTTTATTTTGTTTTTGTTACCTATGCTTCTTTCCACATTATAATTTTTACCACCCCCTTTGATTATGGTCGATTGGCTTCACTTCAATGCTGAAAGAAATTGTATATCTTGTCTTTTACTCTCCTCAGTGTAAAGGACAGACAAAAGAAGAAGTAACTAGAAACATTTATGATTGATATAAAGATTCCATAAGATATTCCACCCAATATCTATATTTTTATGCCATTTTTGTTTAACACAGGCTACGGGCATCCTCTGTTTGGTGATTGCTGCTTACTCTAGGCTATTAGAGCTATGTCAATACTGCTGTTTAAGCACATTAGTATATGAGCGTTGCAAAGTATATGAACGTTACAAGTACATTTTATCTCCTTAATTGAAATCATTCATTGGGTCACTTATACGTGACTAATACGTTTTTATGCCTAAAGCTCAGTAAGTTTTCGATATGACCTCAGACCTGCCAGCCTCCTGAAATTGAAACCAGGAACACCTGACCGAGTCTTGACATTGATACCACTACATTTCATTAATTCGATTTAAATCACATTTACAATTTCAAATGAAGTAAAAAATAAAACCACGGACACTATTTACACTATGTCCTGAAAAATAAGTCCCATTTAAATTGAGTTAGCTATGGAGCATGCTAGATGTCCCCAAGGTTCTGAGTGGATATGGACGCCCTGTTTCCTGTAAGATATTTCTTTCACCGTGCTAAAATTCACCTAGAATCTGCACAAGATCACAGCAATTTTCACAAATTTGGGAACTGCAGTCTTTCATAATTCCTTTTCAATAAGGCATTTAGCTCCCCCATCTGTCCCATGATTATGATGCATTGCGCGAAATCCGAGATTGGGGGTAACTCTTTTGCGTGGCTGTTTTTTTACCATTGCTATTTATTCTATAGTGACAGCAGACGAGTTCTTTCTTTATCGGTTCCCATTCTACCTTTCGGTGTATGAGTTCAGATGCCCGAGATGATCTGTTTCCTTCCAAAAAAGTTAAATTTCTTTGCCTCAATGCCTTATATCTTCTCACTTTCTCCGAAGTTGGCTTTAGCACTGTATACTGATTTAGCTGTTCTATTGTCATTCATTCTGTTTGCATGCCCAAACCGTCTCAATTGATTTATTTCTATCTTAGTTTTTATGCCATCTGCTTTGGTTTGATCTTTTATTGTTGTTTTTGATTGCCTCTTTTAGATTTCCCTACTTCTCGGCATAGATATTTCATTTCAGGTGCCTGTACTCATTCTCTACTGTCTAAGGTCCAGGTATCGCTGCCATAGAGGAGAGTAGGACAATAAACTGTTGTATACAGCCATTTTGGTTTTTTTTGACAATTCTTGTTTACCTATAAATGCCTTTCCTAGATGGTTACATATTGCACTTGCCTTTTTGGGTTCTCTGGCTGATTTGTTCTCTTGAGTTAATCATTACTCTTAGGTAATTGTAGCTGTGAACTAATTTTCTCCCTGCCCAATTTAAGATTTTGTGTTTGAGCTTCCCTAGTTACTAGCATTGTTTTGGTTTTCTTTGCATTTACTCTCATTCCTCTTTTATTTAGTTCATTGTTTATAATGTTGCTTTTCGACTGAAGGTCACTTTCTGATTTTCCAAACAGAACTAAATCATCAGCAAACGAAAGCATTGATACATTTACTGGTTTGAGCTTCCACGTACCTTCATTGTTTCTTCATTTTTGAGGATGCCTTTGCGACTGAATCCATAAATGTGATAAACAAAAGAGGACTTAGGATACAACCCTGTCTTACTCCTATATCTACATCAAATTTTCCAGATATGTTTCCAGTTAGTCACTGCACATGTTGGTTAATTGTAAAAACGTTTAATGGCTGCTATTAAATTTGGCTCTACATTGTGTTCATCCCTCCTCAGTGTCAAATGCCTTTTCTAAGTCTATAAAAGTCTAAATCCACTCTAGTGTCCTTCAATCTGATCCTCTACTCTTTCCGTAGTCGCATTTCCAGTATCCTGGCATACACTTTTCCTGGTACGCTAAGTAGTGATATCCCTCTATAGTTTGAGCATTCCATAGTTGATCCTTTCTTATGTATTGGTACTACAGTACTTTTCCTAATTTCACTTTTCCTATAGCTGTTTGGATTTCTTTTTTCATTGAGATATCTACATCTTCAGCTGTCTCCTCTGGATTACTTGTTACTCTTACTAATTAATCTTTACTCCTTGTTTCATATGTTGTTTCATATGTTCTGGAGGGATTATGTAATTGTTAAAAAATACTTTCTCCATGATTTGGCTGTTTACTTTCATTATTTCTCCTTTGGCATTCTCAACTTATTGTATTGGGCATGCTTTGGTCTTTCTCATGCTCTTCATAGCCCCCCCCCCCCTCGTATTTTACTATAATTAAAGAAGGGTTTCAGGCCTAACACAAAAGAGTTGCCACTGATCTGTTCCTGAAACAAGGGTAGATAATTTTGCATGCTAAGCGCCCCATTTGGCAATATCCGAAAATGTGACAGTCCATCTTATTTTCTCTCTCAATGTCAGGAAGTAATAGAAATTGAAAGATTGCAAAATTCGTCCTTTCCTTTTCATGGAGGTCATCAGCTAACACACCAGTTTGGGAATTTAAAAAATCTGCATCTACTACTGCACTAGAATATTGAAGGGGAAAAAAGTTATAATTAAGAAGTCTATTCAGAAGAAGAAATGTTTTGAACAAGCGGACACTAAATACAGAATCAAAATATGACTCACCTTCAAATCCCGTAAAAGGCGTGTCATCGGCTTGGTAAATACATCGGAAAATATTTTGGTCACGGGCTCTATTTGGAAATGGACTCCCGCTATGTGGAAAAGAATGTGTTACTGACTGATATATGTAGACTTTTTGTACCACTGGTGTCATTTTCCTATTGCGCTCTTGGATTCCAAACTAATCTGAACAGGTATAATGTTATCACAATATAGAAAATTCAGAACACATTTCTTTCCACGTAACTTAAAATCAGTGACTGTTCCCGGAGAAAATGCTGTAACATTATAATTCATCAGTGACCTTTGTGTGTATTTTTAAAATTAAAAACACAAATGTTTTCAATTTCATGTTCTTGATATATCTATTATTTTTTAACTATATTTTTTTAAGATGGTTCCTGGATGATAAATTCCTGTAAATTTTCTCTACCCTTTAGCTATAAATCCCCAAACTGGTCAGCCTGACTACAGTGAAGCGTGGGCTCAGTTCTATCGTAATCAAGGTATGCTGCATGAAGCAAACATGGTTCTCCAACACTCACAGAATCAGGCTGCAGCAGCAGCAGCCATGGCCCAAGGAGGGCAACCTGGTCAACCGTAGATCTCGCCTCCAGATTAGGATCTGGGTAAATGTTGAACATTTATATATATTCATATGTATACTTTTCTCTGTTAATATGAATTGTAAAGCAATTTCATTATAGTAATACATCACAGAAAGGGGAGTGGAAGGAAATGACTAGTAACTTGTGAACAGCCTGGGAGAATGCATGTAGGGAGACCATTTTAGAATATAAAAGGATGAAAAGCGATCTTTGTTACACTTATGTCTCATGCTCTAGATTATGATCTTTACACTTTCTCCCTGTTCTTGTCATTTACAGCTTTTTTTTTCCAGTTGCTGTTGATGTGAGGAATGGGTAAAACAGACTAAAGCAAATCAGCTCCAGTTGGAAGTCACACCTGAAGAATTGCTGCAGTGGTGTTTGCTTTTTCCACCCTTTTTTGTGTCTCATTTCTTTTCTTGTTTTTATTTTGTTTTGTTTTGGCTCTTGTTTAGGGTTTTTAAAATTTGTTTTAATTATATTCCCCCTCCCTTCTCGGAAATTTGTCTTCTTGGAGAGAGAAGTAGTTCATCTCCTTAAGTGGATTCATATAGATTTTTGTTGTGTATTTTGTAACCATAACTTGATCCTCGCTTCACACACTGTCCCTTTTCAGTGTTTTTATTATTTATTCATGTTTTCTTTCTATTTTTTTCTCTCTGTGACATTTTTGTGCTGACTTGCACATAAAGAAACTTTTGGATTTTTAGCTCTGATTTTAAAGTATATTCTTGTTTGTAGGTAACACCTGCATTTGAGAACAAAGATAAAGATCATGTCTTTTCTCATGTATGGCCTCGGATTGAGATCTTATCTTCAGATTTTCAGTTTTGTCCCAAGAAAAGGTTGTTAAAGAGACATTAGTATTGAAGTTTTTCCTTTCTTGATGGTAGCTAGCATCATTATAGATGGATGCTTCGGTTGGTGTGTCGGTGGTACTAAATCTTTGCTCTCTGTTGCATGCCAGATTCGGCTGCTTGACACATGAGCTATTCTTTGTACATTCATCACTTTTGATGTACTTGTCGTAATGCCTGGACAATTTGTGTAGTCTGTGGCACACAATTTTATTCATGCAGTGCTACAAAAGTAATTAGGTGTTTCATGTGTGGAATGTTCATTTTCCTTCTCTTATGTCAAGTTAGTCATAGTAAAAGAAGTGAAATAATTGTTTGTTAGGTTTGTGTTGCACATTCCATGTAGTTTTTTTTAGAGTTATATGGATTAATCTTTCAAGACAGTTTGCAGATAATTTTGTTTCATTTTCTTCTGTGTTTTCCAGTGTTTCCAGTTTCTTCATTTCATTTGCATTTTTATTTCTACTTAACCGTAGGAATTGACTTGTTTCAGTGTTTGGATTTATTGGAATTGTGTTGTTATGATCATCTTATTAGCTGGGCACATTGCCATGTTGCTGTGGACTGGTCCCTGTAAGGCTTTTTGTACAATCACTTTTTATGTGTCATCATAATAATAATTGGTGTTTGTGCTCCAACAACTGTGGTCAAAGAAGCTATGGTTGCTCATTGCTGGGGTATGCATGTCACATTGTTGGTGTGGATGGATGGTTTTGTTGTATAGCGTGCTTCTGTTGAATGTTGACACAATTCCTTGCCCTTCCTCCCCCTCCCCTCCCCCTCCCCCCCCCCCCCTAATCGTATCCCACCACAAACACACACACACACACACTGCTCACACTCAAGAATTAAGAGAGTTGAAAGGAAACTCGTGTTATAGCAGTGGTTCTAATTATATTATGATATTTATCTCAATGCATATTCCATTTCTGTTGGAAATAGTTTGTACAATTGCCTGTGTTCTGTATATACAGTCAGGTCTTTCCAATCAAGAATTTATTTAATTCATCATGCTTTGCCACCCATGAATTTAACGGAATTCTAAATTGTAATGGTTATGACTCAAATGAAGACAGTATTACCATTGATTGAAGATGTTTTTCCCCCACCTTTTTTATTTGACATGCCTTTTTTCCCTTTGGTTTTACTATTTTTAAAGCTTGATGATTATGATCTGAATTTTTATCATACCCTGTTTATTTTACTAAGTGAATCGTGAGATGTAAACATATCATGTTTTATCATGAACAAATATTCAATGACTTAGGATGGTGGCCCCTCGGGTCATTTCTATGATGTCCTGTAGCTTCTATTGAAAATGCCAAAAAGTTTTTTGTTGTTTTTTTTTCTCTTTTCCTTTTCTTTTCATTGTAGTTGGTTGATATATCATGTTTAATGCTTTTTTGTTGTTTTTTGTTTGTTTTGCTTTTTAATGGTGGCATGTGGAAATAACATTGCTCTTGTTTCTCTTTGTACATTTATCATGAAGGTAGAGAAAAAAACATAGCTAATTATTCAAATCAAACCTGTCTCCTTTATAATGACCATGTTAATGATAACAATGATAATAAACATAAGAAAAATATAATGGTAATGAATATAAGAATAATAATAATAATAATGAGTATAATAAAAAATATTAGCATCAACGTGTATTGTTTTTATCAAGTCTTATGTTGTACAGTTACAATGGTTATGTCTTCATGTCAGTTGTATTTTCCAATGGCTGAGGTGGCATGAAAGTTGACGCAGTGCACTCATTTCTAGTGGAAATCTATTGAAATGATCTATTTTTAAACATTTTTTGTCATGCACATAGCAGCTATATGGTCTTAATGCTGTTTATACCGCCTTCTGGTTCCCTTTCTTAATGTTGGTTTTCTGGCCGTCTTGTGTTGTCTCTTCTTTTTCTTCCTCTACTTCTTCCTCCTCCTTTTCTTCTTCCTGCGTCTCGCTCTTTATGTCCATTTCTCTCATTATTCCTCTATTTAGACGTTCAAGCAATTTACCGCATGTATTTGATATTAATTATTTTTATTATTTTTAAAAGGTATTTTTACAAATGTAGAATGATATCCTTGTAAATGCACCACAAGCACAATCAAAGATGTTTCCATTTCATTATTATTCTGTCTTTTTAATGATTGGAAACTAGTTATTTTAATCTTATCTCTCATTCCTCTCGGCAATGGTGATTTGATGTTTTATATTTCTGTTCACCTTCAATGAAGGTATATTTTGTGTGCTTATGATTTCACTTGTAACTGTAAAAACAAAAGGAAAATTTCTTTTAATTTTATTATTTTTCTAGTAATCTTTTCTTGCTTGTTTGAATGCATGGTAACGGACAGTTGGCCCTGAAGAACCGTACAAAATTGAAAAAAGCTACATCACACCTCATGCTAATTTGATGAATGATTTTGATTTGATTCCTTGTACTTGTTCCTTGGTGCCATTCTTTTGGATACGAACATGAAAAAGTCTGTGACCATTCCCTTTCAGATAGATATATATGGTTAAATGATAAATGCTTGTTACGATTATTCATATTATTACTTCTGCTATTACTGGTATATTGTTACTATTATTATTTTAAATCTCTTGTTTACTACTTTTTGATAAGTGTTCAGTCAGTTACTTAACATGTAAAAAAAAAAATGTCTCAAGGAAATTTCAAAAGGAACGAAGTGAACTACATAACAGATTGGTGAATTATTTTTTATGATGTCAGTGTAATGCTGCTTTTCCACGTTCATATCATGAATTGTTGGAATCAACATGTGTGTGGGCGTTCCATGTAAGAATCATAAACTGTGATCCAATTGCAACCTTTGTAACATCTCTTAATGTAATGTTCCTTGTTTCACCACAAACTACACGGGCCTCGGTGATTCCCCCTCCTTCCCTCCCTCCCTCCCCTCAATGTCTGCTCTGCAATGTCTAGACCACTGTTACTAGTTGTTATTTGATTGATGATTCATTTGTTCTAATCCCCCACTTAGATGATCACCTCAAATAAACAAGACAGATTACTTCTCTGTTTATTGTTGACAAATGGATATTTATTAGCATCAGCTCTGTTGCTATTGTGCCACCTCCCAATCCCTTTTCGTGTTCCCATCATGTTGATGCATTGTAATTGAAAGAAGAGAATTAAGCAACAATATTATTGATGATAGCATTGTATGTTTTAAATAAACATTTTTTTGAAAATGGCAGTCAGATAAAAGAGGAATGCTACATCCCATCATAGCCCAAAGTCATTGCTCATATTGAATTGTCATGTACTCTTATGAAATAATTTTGTTATCCTTGAAATGTGCTTTTATCAGTTGAAAAATGCTCACTTTTTCATGAATGTAATTTTAAATTGACATTTTTTGACTTCCACGAAAGATAAAAATAATCTGTTAATTATAAACAACACAAAACATAAGGGCCAAAGACAATTGTGTGAATTTGACTAGTCCCCTGATCTTTCTCAGTTTTGCTTAGTTTAATGCCATGCTATTGTTCCTTTATATCTCCGACCCTCCCTTAAACAAATGACACTACCCCTACCCTTCATTCTCCCTTTTACAGCCATTCATAGTAAGAATATCTTCATTTATTTTTCAAGATGATCATTTTATTTTTATTTTTTTTATGCTGATGTACTCATGTCATATTGATTTTGACCTGTACTTTAAATTTTTTATTATCTTATAAAATTGGTATTTAACATTAAATGAACATAGATAATTGACTCCCCCCCTACATGACATGTTGCAATGACTCAATAAGGCTCAATGTATCCATTGCCAACTCCCCTCCCCCCTCTAATTCAATAATGACTTGACTGTTAATCATGATTTCAACAAGAAAAAAAACTGCCATTTGTCATAGTCTGAAGGTTTCAACTTGTGCATGTACACAATAATTTGACATAGAAATATTGTTTGATGAATGTTCTTGATATTATTTTAAAAACAAAAGATTTGCAATGTTTAGGTTTATTGCTCTGTACTTGTCATGCCACCTTCACACATTGTAGTATTGTCACATGTATTGTGTTGCTATTGCTGTAGATGAAAATTGTTATTCCCCCATTCTTCAATCTCTATCTTATGACCGTGCAAGAGTATTTCTTTTATTACATTAATAATGTCATTGTGCTCCTGCTTTCACAACAAATTTTTCAATTTTTAGTATCAATTGAATGCTGTACATTTTTTAAGATTTAATTTTAGTTTTTCTTTTTCAAATTATCTCCTCCCGGCTTAAAATATATGGTTATTAATAGTTATGATAATAAGAATAAATAAATGATGGATAATTCATGAAGACTCCAAGGTATTCTATTTTTGTATTGTGTTTCTATCACCATTATTACTTCTGCAACCTCATGCACAAAGCATTTAAAAAATAATTTAGACATGGTGACGCTAATTTTAGAAGCAGAAATCTGTACGGCAGTATCTTTAGTGGGCTTGCAAGTGTGTTGGTGATTATACCTAATATGTGTATGAGTGTGTCAACAAGTATACGTGTGCGTGTCTACGACTGTTTGGAATGTCCCCTGCAACCATGTATGAACCTCAACCTTCCATCCCTGAGGGACTAGGTGAGAGGTTTTGGGTGACTTTTTTTATATTATGTCACTTTAGAACACATGGCTGATGTTCTCCGATGACCAATCTGTTGGACCTTTGTCCCTTTTACTTTTTATTACTCAGTATATTTTATCTACTTGTTTCATGTATCTTTCTTGTCCTCCCGTTTCTCCTCTTGTTCGGCACCATGTTTCCTTTGGACTTGGTCTCTTGTACATATGATTGTAGTTACTGATGATGCATCTCATCAATGCTGAATGCAAACGGTGTATTATTCACTTTTGGTTTTCATTTCTCGGTTTAATGGTTTATGGCTATCCAAGTTAATCTCTCTAGTTACTTTGATCATTATTATTATTATTATTACTATTATTATTATTATTATTATTATTATCGCTTGTTGATAACATTATATTCACAAGAGTACAAATGATATATGGGTCATATTTTAATTTCCTTCATTTCTTTTCTAATTATTGATTGTATACTACCCATCATTAATGGTTCACAAAGATTTTTTTTCTTATTGAATTGTGTGTAATTCTTTAAACTTGCTAGTTTCTCAAGGTCTTATCATCATGTCACACATGTTGAGTACAACTTTTGTATGCTTTTGATATTGCATAGATTTTATAGCATTGTCCAATATTAGGTTTTAGTTTCTTACCCATATCCTTATCTTGGCTTGATTGGTATGTTCTTTGTGTTCACATGAAACATGGTTTTTCTTCCTCCCTCGTACATTTATTGGCGTACTCTCCTTGCCTTGGTAATCACAGTGTGTGTTTGTACTGGTTATTACAATTAATTGAGTCAATCCTTGGATCATTTCTATTAATAAGCATTGTTATTGATTCTTTGGTTTCTAAATGTATATTTAAAAGACAAATAAAAACAAAAGTTTATATGTAAAAATATACATTTGTCATATTACTTTTTGTGTAATGTGTAGTGGATAAATGTAGCTTTACATACCAAATATTATTAAGTATTAATAAAACTTCCATTGGGGCCCATAATGCCGAAGCATATCTCGTTTTGTATGGCATGAAGTGAAACAAGTGATAATAATCACCTGGACATGCCTCTACTCTGAGAGAGGTGCTTCTTCTTACTCCCAAGCTAGTGCTGTGACCCATTTGCGCCTGGGCCAAGTGGGTAAAAATTTGTCTTTCCTGAAGAACACAACATTGGGCACAGCTTTGCTCATTGCTAGGATCCAAACTTAGAATCTTGCAATCCCTGCAGTCTATCCATACCCATAATAATCATTACATGCATGAACAAATAAAATCAGAATCTGAAAATGAACTGACAAAGGTACACTTGATTAAAAAACTAGAGGCGTAATGGAGGCGCTTGAATCTTATTTTTTTTATGACATCTAGATCTAGATGATCACCATGTCCGACTGAATGCCAAGGAAACAACCCAACAAGGAAGAAAGCAACCAAAACACTGACACAGTGACAGTACATAACACTACTTACACAGATGTAAATTAGACAAAAGAAGCAGGCAGTAAGTTACTTGATAAGTGAGTGAGTTGAAACCTGTTACTTTCTTCATGAATGTTAGCAGGATCCATAGATCTCGATCAGAATCTGCCCTACCATTACCAACTACCAGTACCAGTACCACTAGTACTAGTAGTACCAGTGACTTCTCAGGTATTGTATAATACGTTGTACATGTAAAATTAGTATATCAACAACAATACTAATACATGTACTAACAAATAATAATAATGAAAATATTGTAATAACAATTAATATTATGTACATGTACTATTACTAATACTAATGCTAAAAATGATTACAATTACTATATGTACTATTAGTACTATTAATCATTATGATAATATTAACTTATAAACAAAACAACAAAAAACTTATTATAAACAGATTTCACTCGTTAATTAAGGACTTTAATAATAATAATAATAATAATAATAATGATAGTGATATTATTACTACTGATGGAGCCACAGTGGAGTGAGTCAAATGTGAAAAATGGCAACTCCCACCTATAAAAGTATAACTATAACTACATGTATAACTAATATATAAAATATAAAAACAGAACAGGCACATGATGTTTCGGGTATAATATTCTACCACTAGGTTTTATAACAAGCGAGAAATATCTAAAATCTAGATCTAAACACTAAATAAGGCATCAATGCTATTGCTACTTATGCTACTCTTACTACCATATGTACTATACTATAATTATAATACGTGTAATAATAATAATACTACGTGTAATAATAATGATAATACTACGTGTAATAATAATGATAATAATCATCATTTATGGCTTGCATTTGCACTTAATATAATAGTAATTAGACCGTTGCTGACCATCCCTCTCCACGTTCTGTCTTCAGCCACTTTCTGTAAAATCCGAGCTGGTGATATCGGACTTGTTTTGTCTTAATGCTGTTACTGTTAGTGTTAGTTTTAGTTTTACGTATGTGGTGCGTTGTCTGCCACAAGCTCTTGTCCATTCTATGACTCCAAGATGTTGCTAATAGTTCTAGTTCATTTGTCTCCACACATGGCCAAAAAATCTCCTTTACCGTTTCTCGATGTACGAGGGGCTCGGTGGTCCAGGGGCAAGGTGACGGCCTCTCAATCAAAAGGTAGTGGTTTGAGCCCTGCTAACGGTTAAAAAAGTTTTCTCTTTTTTTGGAGTAAAATCTACCCCCCGGTCCAGGTAGGTGGATCGACACCCAGTCCGGTCGGAGACGGCCGATAAAAAGGAGGTCCCGTGTGCAGATCACAACGCCCTGTGCACGTTAAAGCCACTTGGCTGTTTACAAGGCAGTCCGGGCAAAACGAAATAAAAATCATACCAAAACCCTGAGATCACCTTAGTTGTGGATGTGGGTAAATTAAATGAAACGAACAAATCTTGATGATGTGCTCTATAACAAGTACAAGTACGAGCACTCTTTTCTTTTCCAATTTTCAATAGAATGTTCATGTTTAAGTGTACAATCACTCTCTTTCTTTTCCAATTTTCAATTGAATGTTCATGTTTAAGTACAAGTACGAGCACTCTTTCTTTTCCAATTTTCAATAGAATGTTCATGTTTAAGTACAAGTACAAGCACTCTTTCTTCTCCAATTTTCAATAG
>JAXRKP010001304.1:57500-65000 GCA_037039925.1 Doris montereyensis | reverse complement strand
GTTCTCTGGCTAGGTTGGTCAACATGTATGAGCATAAATCACATGGAAAAGACATCCCTCTCTGCCTCTCTTTCAAAAAAATAATTGAATAAATCACTTGTGATCTTTTGAACAGTTATAAACTTGATTTTTAAATTATAGACAAATATTTAAATGACTGACAGTGACAGGTTAGCCGATAACTGTTATAATGAGCAACACGCCGTTGCCTCAAATGAAATTAGAAACAACGTGAAAATGCCGAATGACACATGTACAATGTTAACTTTCAGTGTAATGAGCATGAATCACATGTACAATGTCAACATTCAGTGTAATGAGCATAAATCATATGTACCATGTCAACATTCAGTGTAATGAGCATAAATCACATGTACCATGTCAACATTCAGTGTAATGAGCATAAATCATATGTACCATGTCAACATTCAGTGTAATGAGCATAAATCACATGTACCATGTCAACATTCAGTGTAATGAGCATGAATTACATGTACCATTCAATGTCAACATTCCAGTGTAATGAGCATGAATCACATGTACCATTTCAACATTCAGTGTAATGAGCATGAATTACATGTACCATGTCAACATTCAGTGTAATGAGCATGAATCACATGTACCATGTCAACATTCAGTGTAATGAGCATGAATCACATATACCATGTCAACATTCATTGTAATGAGCATGAATCACATGTTACCATGTGTAATGAGCAAATTATTGTACTCACACCATAATGTCAACATTCAGTGTAATGAGCATTAATCCCATGTACAATGTCAACATTCAGTGTAATGAGCATGAATCACATGTATCATGTCAATATTCAGTAGCATCACATGTACCATGTCAACATTCAGTGTAATGAGCATGAATTCATGGTACCATGTTAATATTCAGTGTAATGAGAGCATGAATCACATGTACCATGTCAACATTCAGTGTAATGAGCATAAATCATATGTATCATGTCAAAATTCAGTGTAATGAGATGAATCTTGACACATATGTACAATGTCAACATTCAGTGTAATGAGCATGAATTACATTTTACAATGTCAACATTCAGTGTAATGAGCCTGAAATACATGTACAATGTCAACATTCAGTGTAATGAGCATGAATCACATGTACCATGTCAACATTCAGTGTAATGAGCATGAATCACATGAACAATGTCAATATTCAGTGTAATGAGCATGAATCATATGTACCATGTCAACATTCAGAGTAATGAGCATGAATCACATGTACAATGTCAACATTCAGTGTAATGAACATGAATCACATGTACCATATCAACATATAGACACTTCAACTTGCTGCCGTCCCTGTGTTAGTTTTGGTTTGAAACAGCTAGTTATGGTCAGCTGAAAACTATACAATTGTGATTTCACTGATAATTGAATTGATTTCATCTTTTCTTTTTATTTTCATCCAAAATTTATTTAATTTATAAGATTCGATAAAGAATTTTCGAAAATTATCATAAAAATCTCATAGGAAAAGTATAGTTTTGTCATCTTGCTTTGCGTGTTGTCATGGATAGCCACGTTTGGAGACAGTATCTGGCATCTTGGATAATGTTGGTATGTGAAGTTGTGTATCATGTGACTGGGAATGTCCAATCAGATGTTTTCAAGGAGAGAGTCGTATGCGGAGTAAAGCAACGGCTTGATAATGGCTGCATGCAACTGGCAACCTTATTGCCGATGAGTCGCGTGAATTGCGCTGCGTTGTGTCACCAAACTCTACCAGTTGTCTGGGTGTGGTTCTCAATGACACCGGGAATTGCTATTTCCACTACGATTGCGGTGTTCTCGATACAACGGCTACTTGCACGGCGGACGATGCTTTGTTCACTGCGTTTCAGCATGACGAATTGTCGAACGTAGCCTCATCTTGCCAAAATGGCGGTGTGTGGCAAGGGGTCAGTAAAACTTGCCTGTGTGGTCCGTACACCTCGGGAGTCGATGTGAAAGTCTACCCACATCGTGCAATGAGCTTCGAGAATGGGGTTTCCCTATTGGAATTCACACCGTCGATATGCACTTCCTAAATAATTCTGTCATAGCAAAGGTCAAGTGTGAAATCAGAGCCACTACTATTCGCACCTTTGTCTCGCACAACAACGGCACGTCCAATTACAACGCCACGTTTCAGGAATACAAAGACGGCTTCCACAAAGGTGACGCGGCTTTCTGGCTTGGCTTAGACAACTTGCACAAGCTCACCTCCGCAGGTGTGGACGATCTGGTCATCGTGATCGTCATAGGCGGAGTCAAGGTCTTGAAAACATACAACGGTTTCGAAATCGAGGACGCTTCTGATGATTACAAAGTCGAATTTAATGGGTGGACTGTTGTAAGCAATTCCCTAGGACTTACTATAGGCCGTTGTTTAACATCATCTTACGAAGCTAAGTTCTCGGCGTGGGACCTAGATCATGACCGGGAGCCGAACATCAATATGGCGGCCAAGGCGGGTACCGGTTGGTGGTTTGATAAGAACGATCGTTTTTGTAACTTGAATGGAATAAAACCGTTGGATCACTCGGATAGTCCGAATTACGTCTCGGTTGATCGGATCGACATGTCGTTGAACGAATACGGCGATGACTTTGAATCTACGACCTTGTACTTGAAGGAGAGGATTCCGTGACGTCACATTATGTTATGAGATGACATCCTAGACGTTAATGACGTTGGTGTGTGCAAACTGTCTTGTGGTCAGGCTCATACATTCAAAAGAACAGAGATAAATGACAATACAACTCATAAGTGACAACTCCACCAAAGAAGACAGAGAACAGAGACGTAACCTTTCGAGTACAACCCTTTGTCAGAATCAAACGGCTAATATCTACACGTTAATAATAATAATAATAATAATATATTAATACTTTATAGACATCTCACAGTGTAATGTCAGAAGAAAAAAGGAAGAAGAAAGGAGAGTGGAGAAAAGGACACCAAATAAAACCTTAATAAGCAACAATAAAAAGAAGATACAATGCAGAAACAACACAGCTACAGAGAATGATGCAGTATTAGGTTCGATGTTTGAAATTGCAGATTACAAATCTGACTCCAGATCCAGCGATCTGTTTCAGATTGATTTTGGTTTTTAGTGTAACAACGCTTGACAAAGTTGACTCGTAGTCAGAGGTAGGTGGACGGAAAGGCAATCAGCAATCTCAGTGGCTTTGCAGCAACTTGATGGCATGCATTCTGTACCATTGTCGAGAACTTACCCAGAGTTTCGTCTTTCTGTCTTGGCAGATAAATCGTGACTAAATTCCAGAAATTGTATCTTTTTCATTTTTCGGTACATATTCAACAGGAAGTGCGAACGGATTCCTTGTCAATGCCCCCACTGGAGCGTCATGGTTAGAATCAGGGGAAGTAGCGGTGAAACTCGTAAATCAGACAGACTGTTGATAACGTAATCGACAGCTTCACTACAATTAACGTCTTTGAAATCGTTAGTCTGCTCGCTGATTCGCTCCAACGTTGGAAACGCCGCTCCATTCTGGCCGGTTTTTATTTTCACTTTTCATAGTTTGAGCTTTGCAATGAAAGTGAACGCAATAATCTTGTCTCGTTATCCGAATCTGCACCATGGAACTTGCGGTTCAGCTTGTTCAAATGGCAAATCATGTCCGCTACGAATGTCAATGTCAATTTGTTTTGAAACATTACATCGCAAACAGACGCCTTCGGTTTCATTTTCTGTCGTACTTCCAAAAATTCAACAACCTCTGGGAGTAAACTCAAAACTCACAAGCCGATGCATTATGCTCCCCTTTCAGATTCAAAGCCAACGTACCCAAGTGTGAAACAACAGAGAGTCTGACTCCGCTTTCGAAATAGACGAGTGTTGAGGCCGCTCCCTTTGACGTCATTGACGACCTTATTCAAGTTATTGCCGTATCCAGTGTTTGCTTTAGTTTTTGTATGCTTTTTTCTTTTTTTTTCTTCTTCTTTTCTATTGTTGCTCAGATTGGCAAGCGTATATAAACGTCGGGCAGGTAAACAGCTATTCGATCATTGTAGATTTGTTATCTAGTTCCATTTCTATCAGGCTCTATTCTATATCTTTGTATTTTTCACTCTGCCTATCTACAACTAACCCCTCCCCCCCTCTCTCTCTCTCTCTCTCTCTCTCTCTCTCTCTCTCTCTCTCTCTCTCTCTCTCTCTCTCTCTCTCTCTCTCTCTCTCTCTCTCTCTCTCTCTCTCTCTCTCTATATATATATATATATATATATATATATATATATATTACGCTTCTTCTCTCTGGTTTTTGTTTGTTTTTTGTTTTGTTTTTGTTTTTTCTCTCGTTCGTGTGATATATAGCCTGCTTTAGTTAATGGGACATTTTTTGCTTTGTTTTTCTTTTGTTTTTAGCGAGGAAGGGGGTCGGGGGGGGGGGGGGGGGCGTTTGATGATTCCCCATCTGGCACCCCGTCATTCCCCACCGGTTAAGAACCACTCTGGTCTAAGATTTGAAGCCGTTGGCTCGTCTAGTCATCAGACTAAACAGCATCGGCCTTTCTGAGTTGTGGGCTGAAGATTTTCCGTTGACGTCGATTAGTAGTAATGCCTCTGATTTTCTGGAGTTGCTCATATTCATAGGATGTCAGCAGGAGGTCGTTGTTTGGTATACTTTTAAGGTCCTTGTTCAGTGTTACTGATAGTGTGGTGACTGGTCGTCCTTTGCAGTTTTGTCCCAAATCATTGAAAGGGAAGGTCATGTCTTTGTGTGTGCTGGTGTTTCTGAATTTCTTTTTAAAATATACCCGAAAAGTCGCCATTTTGTTTCAAGTACATGTATTTGGAGGGAGAATGAGGTTTTGTTGCATTTATTGTATATCATTATGATTTGTTGGACATTTTGGTTGGATATCTTATTCCTAAAGACAAACATTGAGGCAAGGGGCATGTCGGAAGTGAAGGTAATGACATAAGACAGTATGAACGCCCCATGGGAACAAATGCATGGAATAGACAGAACAAAATCCTGGCCACCATGGAGATTGAACCCGCGACATCTGCGTCGGCACCCATCGCCTCGCCATGAAAAGAAAGCAAGCTACCAACCGAGCTAACTACACCTCCTAAAGATTTTTTTTAGTTGTTTCCGGTGGAAAGCTTCCAATTTATCTTCGTCGATTTTAATCATGCCCCCGTTGGGCAGTTATAGAGTTGGGTTGGCTTAACTAAGGTGCTTTAACGCATCTTTTGCTTGGTTTTATCTTTTCTAATCGATACATGCATCAATTTGTGGAAATCTATGTTAGACAGTTGGTATCTGTTTTCATTATCTTCCCTATACTCAGCAGAGATTCAAATTATTTTGTTTTTACAATGTTCTAGGCGTTGTCATTTCGCGGAAGAGCTGTCAATTCTGTTCTATCCATATTCACTTTGTGCTTCTCAACAAAGATAGCTTGAATTTCTTCCATATTCCATTTGTGCTTCTCAAAAAATGTAGCTTGAATTTCTTTTACATCGACGAAGTTGGTGTCGTCAGCATAGCTAATTTCATGGGGGGGGGGGGGGGGTTATTTCTAAACTGCTTATGTGGTAATATAGGCTTTTCTTTTGCTTCTTTAAGTGCATGTTCTAAATATACTACTATGAATCTATGAATAGTACTGGGCTGAGGCTATCTCCCTGGGGTGTTCCCGTCTCACTGTTACGTATGAAGGATCTCAAGTTTGTTGCCACTCTAATTCTTAATGTACACACTCAGTGATGTTTTGCTGAGTAGAAATGGGGTCATGCGCAAATCATCTTCATCATTTATTTGAGATAATATAATAATATACAAGCATGCCAGCAAATAATGTTAGACTATGATGGATCTTTAACTTAAAGCTGGGTTTCTTGAACTTTGATTGCAGAATTAGTTCTCGATACTGAACTTAAGTGGGTTTTATGGTAATGACCGGAAATTGAGAAATTAGATCTAGTAACGATAAACAAGTTTCGTGGATCGCACGCAAAACAACGCTGTTTTCCCAATCAATTAAAATAGTGACTTGATTCAAGAGTTTATTCGCCAAGAACCTAAAGCAGGCTATTTGAAATCTATATGTGAAATATGAAGGTTGTGGGTGCAGTGGTTCCTGAGTTATAAGCAGTCAAAGTTAGAGACGTTCAGTTTTATATTATATAAAAACATGGTACCCCTTCAATAAATCAATAGACTAAGAATACATTGCAATTAATAATTCCATTATGATATCAATATTCTTATAATTACAGACAAATTCTTACCTGTACAAATCTTTCATGAATTGCAAAGCAGTGGAAGATTAGGTCCAAGAACAAAAAGGTAAACCAATAGAGTTTGTTAAGTTTTTAATAGACACACTCTCATATTGGTTAACACATTTGTCTGTAACAAACAAAGCATTTTATGTAGTCATGTAGCATCTATCTCGATGTCAGTCACTTTATAGAGCTCTGGAATAAAAGTTGAAATAACAGAATAAACAAAAATATTGTTCCTCTGTATTTATTGGGCTTGGAATCAACACAAATAATTGTCGCAGCATTAAAAATATGTTTGTCTACATTGGCAATTCCAGATGTGGTGTGGTGGTCCTTCAGATTCGGTGTCCCGTTTGACCCAGAAATGGTTGGCCAAACAGGAATTCCTCGTCAATTTTGTTTAATGGGAATGAATTGAAAAAATAAATCCGGGGGTAGTTCAGGGGTTTGGATCTCCCCCCCTCCCCTGATTACAGGAAACCCAGTGAAAAAAGGGGGGAGGATCCAGCCCCCCTTCCTGATTATGCGAACACCTACTTAAAAATGATGTGGTAATATAACATTATTATCCTTCCGAGACAGGGAAAAACAACTTTGAGGAGATGTTTCATTTGGTGTCAGGGTGTAATTTCTCTTTCCTCTTCTGAATGATTAACATCGCTTACTTGGGAAATGGGAAAAGAAATCTGTAGATCTGTAGAATAATATTGAAACAAAGCTAGAGCTAGAGGTAGAATCCAGAAACTTGGATCTAAAGCTAGATCTCTAGACCTCTAGATCTAGATTAGATCAAGAAGCTAATCGAGATCTCTATTATACATCTATAGCTAGATCTAGATTAAGATATATCTAGATCTGGATTCTAGCTTTAGATCTATATCTAGCTCTAGATCTACAAAAAGAAAACTGTAGATATGTAAAAGAATAATAGTGAAAATTTCAGAGTTCTTGATTCTAGATCTGGAATCTAGCTAGATATAGATCTAGATCTAGAGATTTAGATATTTAGATCTAGATCTAGCTCTAGCTAGATCTAAATCTAGATCTAGAAATAGATTTAGATTTAATCAGATCTAGATCTAGATGCTAGATCTTCTAAAATGTAAAACTTACCATTGTGGTACAAAATATAAGCTAGCTCTAGATCTATCTAGATCTAGATCTAGATTCTAGATCTAGATCTAAATCTAGATCTAGGTCCGTAAAATCTTGAATTA
>JAXRKP010001304.1:47500-52500 GCA_037039925.1 Doris montereyensis | reverse complement strand
GATGAAAATTGAGACGACTACAGACGGGTATGGCTGTAGTGGATGATACTGGCAGAATAGATGAAATTCGAGATGACTACAGACGGGTATGGCTGTAGTGGATGCTACTGGCAGAATGGATGAAAATCGAAATGACTACAGATGGGTATGGTTATAATGGATGATACTGGCAGAATGGATGAAATTCGAGATGACTACAGATGGGTATGGCTGTAGTGGATACTACTGGCAGAATAGATGAAAATCGAGATGACTACAGACAGGTATGGCTGTAATGAATAATACTGGCAGAATGGATGAAATTCGAGATGACTACAGACGGGTATGGTTGTAGTGGATGCTACTGGCAGAATAGATGAAAATCGAGATGACTACAGACAGGTATGTCTGTAATGAATAATACTGGCAGAATGGATGAAATTCGAGATGACTACAGACGGGTATGGTTGTAGTGGATACTACTGGCAGAATAGATGAAAATCGAGATGACTACAGACAGGTATGGCTGTAATGAATAATACTGGCAGAATGGATGAAAATCGAGATGACTACAGACGGGTATGGCTGTAGTGGATGTTACTGGCAGAATGGATGAAAATCGAGATGACTACAGACGGGTATGGCTGTATTGGATGCTACTGGCAGAATGGATGAAAATCGAGATGACTACAGACGAGTATGGCTGTAATGAATGATACTGGCAGAATGCATGAAAATCGAGATGACTACAGACAGGTATGGCTGTATTGGATGCTACTGACAGAATGGATGAAAATCGAGATGACTACAGACGGGTATGGCTGTAATGAATGATACTGGCAGAATGGATGAAATTCGAGATGACTACGGACGGGTATGGTTGTAGTGGATGCTACGGACAGAATGGATGAAAATCGAGATGACTACAGACGAGTATGGCTGTAATGAATGATACTGGCAGAATGGATGAAAATCGAGATGACTACAGACGGGTATGGCTGTAATGAATGATACTGGCAAAATGGATGAAAATCAAGATGACTACAGATGGGTGTGGTTGTAGTGGATGATACTGGCAGAATGGATGAAAATCGAGATGAATACCTACGGGTATGGTTGTAGTGGATGATACTGGCAGAATGGATGAAAATCGAGATGACTACAGACAGGTATGGCTGTAGTGGATGCTACGGGCATAATGGATGAAAATCGATATGACTACAGACGGGTATGGCTGTAATGAATGATACTGGCAGAATGGATGAAATTCGAGATGACTACAGACGGGTATGGCTGTAATGAATGATACTGGCAAAATGGATGAAATTCGAGATGACTACAGACGGGTATGGTTGTAGTGGATGCTACGGGCAGAATGGATGAAAATCGAGATGACTACAGACGAGTATGACTGTAATGAATGATACTGGCAGAATGGATGAAAATCGAGATGACTACAGACGGGTATGGCTGTAATGAATGATACTGACAGAATGGATGAAAATCGAGATGACTACAGACGGGTATGGCTGTAATGAATGATACTGGCAAAATGGATGAAAATCGAGATGACTACAGACGGGTATTGCTGTAATGAATGATACTGGCAGAATGGATGAAAATCGAGATGACTACAGACGGGTATGACTGTAATGAATGATACTGGCAGAATGGATGAAAATCGAGATGACTACAGACAGGTATGGCTGTAATGAATGATACTGGCAGAATGGATGAAAATCAAGATGACTACACACGGGTATGGCTGTAATGAATGATACTGGCAGAATGGATGAAAATCGAGATGACTACAGACGGGTATGGCTGTAATGAATGATACTGGCAGAATGGATGAAAATCGAAATGACTACAGACGGGTATGGCTGTAATGAATGATACTGGCAGAATGGATGAAAATCGAAATGACTACAGACGGGTATGGCTGTAATGAATGATACTGGCAGAATGGATGAAAATCGAAATGACTACAGACGGGTATGGCTGTAATGAATGATACTGGCAGAATGGATGAAAATCGAGATGACTACAGACGGGTATGGCTGTAATGAATGATACTGGCAGAATGGATGAAAATCGAGATGACTACAGACGGGTATGGCTGTAATGAATGATACTGGCAGAATGGATGAAAATCGAGATGACTACAGACGGGTATGGCTGTAATGAATGATACTGGCAGAATGGATGAAAATCAAGATGACTACAGACGGGTATGGCTGTAATGAATGATACTGGCAGAATGGATGAAAATCGAAATGACTACAGACGGGTATGGCTGTAATGAATGATACTGGCAGAATGGATGAAAATCGAAATGACTACAGACGGGTATGGCTGTAATGAATGATACTGACAGAATGGATGAAAATCGAAATGACTACAGACGGGTATGGCTGTAATGAATGATACTGGCAGAATGGATGAAAATCGAAATGACTACAGACGGGTATGGCTGTAATGAATGATACTGGCAGAATGGATGAAAATCGATATGACTACAGACGGGTATGGCTGTAATGAATGATACTGGCAGAATGGATGAAAATCGAGATGACTACAGACGGGTATGGCTGTATTGGATGCTACTGGCAGAATGGATGAAAATCGAGATGACTACAGACGAGTATGGCTGTAATGAATGATACTGGCAGAATGGATGAAAATCGAGATGACTACACGGGTACGGTGAATGATACTGGCAGAATGGATGAAAATCGAAATGACTACAGACGGGTATGGCTGTAATGAATGATACTGACAGAATGGATGAAAATCGAGATGACTACAGACAGGTATGGCTGTAATGAATGATACTGGCAGAATGGATGAAAATCGAGATGACTACAGACGGGTATGGTGTAATGAATGATACTGGACAGAATGGATGAAAATCGATATGACTACAGACGGGTATGGCTGTAATGGATGCTACTGGCAGAATGGATGAAAATCGAGATGACTACAGACGGGTATGGCTGTATTGGATGATACTGGCAGAATGGATGAAAATCGAGATGACTACAGACGAATGGCTGATGAATGATACTGGCAGAATGATGAAAATCGAGATGACTACAGACGTATGGCTGTAATGAATGATACTGGCAGAATGGATGAAAATCGAGATGACTAAACAGGTCTGTAGATGACTAATGGATGAAATTCAGACTACGGGTATGGCTTGTAATGAATGATACGGACAGAATGGATGAAAATGCAGACGAGTATGGCTGTAAAATGATACTGGCAGAATGATGAAAACAGATGACTACAGATGGGTGTGGTTGTAGTGAATGATACTGGCAGAATGGATGAAAATCGAGATGACTACAGACGGGTATGGCTGTAATGAATGATACTGGCAGAATGGATGAAAATCGAGATGACTACAGATGGGTATGGCTGTAGTGGATGATACTGGCAGAATGCATGAAAATCGAGATGAATACAGACGCAGTAATGGATGGATGAAAATCGAGATGACTACAGACGGGTATGGCTGTAATGGAATGATACTGGCAATGAATGGATGAAAATCGAGATGACTACAGACGGGTATGGCTGTAATGAATGATACTGGCAAAATGGATGAAATTCGAGATGACTACAGACGGGTATGGCTGTAATGAATGATACGGGCAGGATGGATGAAAATCGAGATGACTACAGACGGGTATGGCTGTAATGAATGATACTGGCAGAATGGATGAAAATCGAGATGACTACAGACGGGTATGGCTGTAATGAATGATACTGGCAGAATGGATGAAAATCGAGATGACTACAGACGGGTATGGCTGTAATGAATGATACTGGCAGAATGGATGAAAATCGATATGACTACAGACGGTATGGCTGTAATGAATGATACTGGCAGAATGGATGAAAATCGAGATGACTACAGACGGGTATGACTGTAATGAATGATACTGGCAGAATGGATGAAAATCGAGATGACTACAGACAGGTATGGCTGTAATGAATGATACTGGCAGAATGGATGAAAATCGAGATGACTACAGACGGGTATGGCTGTAATGAATGATACTGGCAGAATGGATGAAAATCGAAATGACTACAGACGGGTATGGCTGTAATGAATGATACTGGCAGAATGGATGAAAATCGAAATGACTACAGACGGGTATGGCTGTAATGAATGATACTGGCAGAATGGATGAAAATCGAAATGACTACAGACGGGTATGGCTGTAATGAATGATACTGGCAGAATGGATGAAAATCGAAATGACTACAAACGGGTATGGCTGTAATGAATGATACTGGCAGAATGGATGAAATCGAGATGACTATAGACGGGTATGGCTGTAATGAATGATACTGGCAGAATGGATGAAAATCGAAATGACTACAGACGGGTATGGCTGTAATGAATGATACTGACAGAATGGATGAAAATCGATATGACTACAGACGGGTATGGCTGTAATGAATGATACTGGCAGAATTGATGAAAATCGAGATGACTACCGTTGCATGGTTTTGGACGCGACGACCTACCAAGGTCAAGGCCAAGCGAGAGGCTGCTTGAATCGTTCTCCAGAAGACAAAGAAAGATGACACCTCTGCTCTCCTCCGGCAGCTGCACTGGATTCCTGTTGGGCAAGCGTGCAGTTCAGGGCAGCAATTATTGTTTACAAATATGTAAACAATACTGCTTCAACGTATGCCTGTAACCTGCTACAGCACTGCCAACCCGGCAGGTCACTTCGTTCAACGGACAATGCTCTCAAATTGAAAATTCCACGCTGTCGAATGAAAGCTGATGAATGTAGTTTCCAATGCTTCGGACCACGAATATGGAATAGCCTTCCGCCTGAAATTTGCCAGTCTTCGTCAATACGCATCTTCAAAAGCGTCTCAAGGCGCATCTGTACAGACAGGCGTTTCATAGAACTTTTATTTTTATCAACTGTCTTAGTTCTAAGCTTACACATATTATGTTCTTAGCATTGAAATTGTAATGCACCAGGAGCCCT